>JABJVR010000032.1:3899358-3914940 GCA_025773905.1 Chitala chitala
ATATAGAGGAACTCCCATCACATTTTTTATGGCCACGTTAGTGGTAGATCTAGCATCCTTATTGCTGTGTATTATGGGACTTTGCTTCAGTGCAGTATTGCGGAAATATAGCCCTGTTTACTTCCTCAAGTGACTGGAATGTAATGGAAGATGTGAAAATTACTGTCTCAGAGAAAAACTTCCTGACCTGTACACATAATTAGATGCACAGCATTTTAGGCGTACCCACCTAACACACTGTTTACAATAGCTATGCAGTGCTCATCGGACCTTCGCTGTGCAGTATTGTTTGGTTTGCCCCCATGTAAACAGGGAGCTTGGTGTTACATCTAAAGTAAACCCAAGTGCAATTAGGTGCAATAAGGTACACAAGGCTGATGCTCACAGAGCTAAACCAATAGCAAAACACAACACTGCCACACATAATTGGCTAGCACTAAGCCAATGGCAGTGAGCACCTTAAAACAAACTGGAACAAAGGCAAAGGTGAAAACTGAACAGAAAGAAATCCAGGGAGCCGAGCAATTAACGAGGTAATGAGCTAATGAGCTTCTGCCTTCAAAGGCTTGCCCCTAACATCTCTACTAGAAGTCTCATAAAGTTTTGGGTATGAATATCATTTTCGGATTAAGAAGAAAACCAATATTTCTTATAATTACTGAATGACACTGTTGTTTATTCTTCTGTTGTACAAACACCGTCAAATGTGTTAATTAGAGCTCCTACTGGTGGAAGTGATAAAAACAGGTAGATCATTTCATCACAGTTAAGGATGGATAAGGTTCATTTTAACTGCATTCCATTGGTGTTTTCTGTTAACTGCATCATTGGCAACAAAGTTCCAAATGCTGTCTGATGAAGGGATTTAATTTGCTGTTTTTCTTTGCCAGACAGGAGTACAGATAAGGGGAAAGACAAGGAAGGTCACACACTTTTACTCACCTCTCTGTGACTGACTCACGTGTCACTCACTCTTTAACATTTACAGGAGTTCACTCCCTACTGTGCAGGGTCAACGTGAAGAAACAGGGACTGTGATCCAGATGTGCTCGAGAGACGCTAAAGGCTTGTCACGGT
Organism: Chitala chitala; assembly: GCA_025773905.1. Classification (NCBI taxonomy): domain Eukaryota; kingdom Metazoa; phylum Chordata; class Actinopteri; order Osteoglossiformes; family Notopteridae; genus Chitala; species Chitala chitala. The sequence continues at coordinate 3,900,436 of JABJVR010000032.1, forward strand.
CAGCGGCATAATAACCACGGAAGTCATGGTAAACTGATTCATCTGTCGACGTGCGTTCAAGCCGTAACTAACACAAACTTGGTCTTTGATGGCTGAAATCAGCTAGGTACACTTAGGCAAGTAACCTCATTAATCGTGCAAAAGACAGCACGCGTACAGCTCTACAGCATGAAATGAGCTAAATATATATTTATCCAGTATGGGGTGAAATCACACTTGCATTTGGCATGAACCAGCATGCTATTCTATATGAAATCAGCTGAACTATTGACCTGGCATGTAAAATGTGACACATTCTATAGGTGTGATATAAGTTGGCACACACACACACACACACACACACACACACACACACACACACACACACACACACACACACACACACACTGAATGCATGCCGTTGTGGACACCTTCTGTAACTGAGTCTTTTAGGACAAGTAATGACTTATAGTTTCAAACTAAAGACAAACAAAACATAGTTTTGCCAGTTAAAATTAGAAATTTTAACACATTTTTAGTGAGGCTTCCGTTTCATTTTTCAGGAGTTATTTTGTTACATATTTTTACCAAACTCAGTTTCCAACTAAGATGTCTAATCGTTTAAGGAGCTCAGGAGCAGACAGTGCAGAAGGAGAGGTCACGTTCACAGAGGAGAGGACAGCTGTTTGGGGGCCGCCTTTATAGTGCTCTTGGGATAGGGTTCCAATTCCCACAGAGGAGGAGGAGGGAATTCACAGAGTGCTTTAATGGTACGAGGGAGGGTTATTAAACAATTACCTCACTGCTGTCCCAGCTTTCTCACAGCCACCAGTGCAAGGACATGTCACTTTTATGGGTCTGCTAGGATGGGCTCGGCAGCAAAAAAATATTCCGCACAATAAAAGCCAATGAGGCAAAGTGGGAAACTGCAAGAAATGCGCAGATGTTCTTTCCGCACACTAGATGGCTTTTGCATCTAAGTTTCAACAGGGCTCTGTTCTGTACGAAGAAACTTTGGAGCCACAATGAATGAAACGGGAAAGAACTTAAAGCAGAACAACATGTGTAGCTCACATTACGAAGTCCGCAACAGGGACATTTACTCAACGAACTGTCATCAACCCCAGCACGGGCCATTTAACCCTGTTATGTCTGAGTGCCAAGTCCTTCAACTGAACACAAGAAATAAAGGGTGATTTTCAGTTTTGAGCCAGTATTGGCATTGAATTGCAGCATAATGCAAGAAAATGGAGACTGAAAGATGCATGTCCACATTTAGTAACCATGTTATTTTTTGTTAATAGAGTGGTTTTGTGTACAAGGATCATTGTGTCATGACATAACATGATTGCCTTGTTCTGCTTTCATTTATATGATGCTTCAGAAATATCCATGACCTCTATAAAATACACAACATCTTTTACTACTAGGATCTTTCATGTCTTAAATTGACTGGAGGAAGCAAACAGAAGAAGACAGAAGTTAATATGACCCAGACATGACCCAAAATTAAGATGTGGTCATTGACATATTAATTTTTTGTTATTTTTACATAAATAACATACTCAAAAATAAGAGTCACTAGAGCACAAAGGTAACATACATGGCCAACCTCCCTTTGAGAGGCTCTGCTGGATCTGAAAACCGTCTTCCACCGAGTGCTGTAAATGTCCCTCTTTATTGCTGCTCTGCACTCCAGCAACCTCAAGACAATGTGTAAATTAGGCGAGCAGTTATATCTCCAGAACATGTCCAATCACAAAGCAAACTGAGGTAAAAAACAAGTAAAGTTTCTGATCCCTTTAAAGTAGGAGGCCAATAGGCAGACAAAAAAAAAGTTAAATTGCCAGGGGCTCGGAGCAGACCCAGCAGTGTGAGCGTGTCCAACACTGAAAGCTCATTTTACTGTGATAAAGCAGCACAGGAGCTTTCTTACGAAGCTTCTACATTTTTTTTTCCTGATAACAATAAATGACTAGTCAATGAGTTTGTGCCTGCCTCAACCCACATATATATACCTGGCTGTAAGACCAGAACTTCACCCTCTCCTGACCTTTTTACATTTTGGTGATTTCTTCTATGTTTTTCTGTGCTGTTTATTGATTCAATGCCAAATTTCCATTTAAATTTCTGAAAACTCAAAATCAAAATATGTAATTTAAATGAACATCTGTCCTGAGTTTTGCATTGTGAAGTTTCATCGGTTTTAATATGAGTCCACACTGATCAGTCATAAGTTTAACCATGCATAGACAAATCACATCTGCCATGTTGGGACTCCATTAGAAACTATAATAATCTGAAACCTTCATGTACAGCTATTTCCACATCCTTACAATTATTGTAACCTACTATATCAAAACACAGCTTTTCTTTAAATAACCATTGAGTAGACAACCCTTCCATACAGACAAGCAAGAAAAAAAAACTAAAATGACCATAGATGTGTTAGGAAGAGCATGTAACACAATCCAGACCAATTAGGAGTCTATCTGAAGAGTATTGCTGGATCAGAGCCCACAGGCCTGAACTCTAAATATCAAAGGATAACCTAACAAGGTAAGAGTATGAGACTATTCATATCACCAGCACTCAACAGATTTGGCTCTGTGAAAGTAGCATTTTTTTTCTTGGTTTTATAATCAGTACTCTTGGTGGTAAGGCATTCCTGGCCTCATAAGCTATCTGAAGGTGGTCTTCTGTCCTTAGGTCTCCGTGTTGACGTAAGGCCATTAAACCAGCAATGAACATCTTTAAAAATTCAGCAAAGAAGACCAACTCATCCCTTTGTTATTCTTTGTAAATCCTCATGTTTTTAAAACTCGGTTCTTTGACTAATCCCATTTAAACACAACACAGACCTAACTTGATTGGCGACTCAGAGATGACTCACGGTCTTGCTAATATATTCCGCTCACATCAGCTGGACTCTATTAATATTTACCCAGTGTTAAACAAAAAAGCTAAAAAGGAAGGCAGCGAGACAACAAACTTTCTGAGCTCCTAAACACGACTATACCAGACTCCTTTAACGTCCTTTGACGGCCCTACCGGAAGACTCCTACTTCCTGTAGTCACCCTGGCTCCTCTCTTGTTTTTATAGGACCAAAGGAAGTTTACCACAATTGGAGTATACAATAATTGTTAAGTTGATTTTATTTTATAAATAATTTGGGTTTTAATCCAAGACACAAATGTGGTCATTGCATGCATGGAACAACTTGAAGAATTAAGTTAAAACAATGGAACTTTCTAAGGTCTTAACCAGCAAATGTTAAACACGTACACACTCCGCTGTACCCACTCATTCCAGTCAATGAAATCAGGCACGGGGAAGATTTTCACATTTATTTAGAGTTTCACTCTTGTTTGCATTCTCACCCAGGATAATGATATGTTGACATGTTTTTTACACAGCAGTGATAAGATCACATCCAGTCACATTACAAGTCTGAAAAGTAAATTCTGTGGAAGGCGTTTATGTGACATCATTGCTAATTAAATTTACATCTAATTACCCTGATAATGACACTGTATTGAAACACATCATCAACAGAAAATTATATTCAAAGACCATGTCAATCTCGTGTATTTATTCGGCGACTTGATCAGTGGTTACAGTTTATATCCATAGACGCTTCTGATTACGTGACAATCAAAATATGAAGTAATAGATTAGCTTCTTAAAAATGAGAAGCAGCGTGTGTACTCTGTATATCCACCCTAGTCTGGCTTTGTTCTCAGCAGGCTAAAATGTCCAGCTACAGTATTCGACCCCTTTTCCGAAAACACCAAACGATGAGCTCGTTCAGAAGGACGAGATGAAGAATGTGAATCGTAAGTCACGGCACCGTGATCCTACATGAAACACTTGAGGGGCACCTGCAGACCTGCTGGTCACATTCAGGAGCTGATAAACCAAACTGATAAAAGTTTAACATCAGCAGCAGTACAGACTGATGCTCTTTAACATGTTCAAAGTTGTTGTGCTGCTTGGGTTGTGTTGCAAATGATTAACTTGTAAAGAAACAGGTGCAAAAGTAAGTGGGGCTGCTGTCATGTTTCTTCAGCCAGAGCTCTGACTTGCGTTGCATGAGGAAATACGTTCATCAAACCCAGCTGTAGAGGATTTAGTCTGAGCTGGAAATTTAATCAGCATCTGACGTTCACTGACGTGAGCTCTAACGTTTCCGAGGCAGGCCCATACGATGCCGCCGTGCAAGCTAATAACCTAAGAGCTGTTTAGCACGCAACGCTGCATGGGCACACCTGTGTTTTTTTACGGACAGCTGAGACTACAGACACGAAGCGAAGGTCGGGCATTGCCGAGGCGCCTGAGGGTTGACACTCGCTCACCTCCGTCACGAGCGCACAGCTGCGTAAACCAACCGTTCTCAAGCAGCAGACTCTAACTGATGAAGAATACACGGTCAAAGATACTCTTAACATGCCACTGTCTTAGGTTACCCATAGAGCAAACTATGTCCATGTCATCTGTATAACAAGAAGGTTCATGTTGAGACAACACTGATATTTTCTTGATTACAAAGCTTAAAAAAAAAGTTCAAAGGGGGAAGGACAAGGTGAAATAAATACACAATACATGACCTGACGTGGGCAGACAAGACAGGCTTGACTGTGACTGAACATATACTGTGGAGAATGCACGCTCGCATGGACACACACACACACACACACACACACACACACACAGAAGCCCCCTTCCTCCTCCATATGAACCACAGAAGTTTTCGAAGGAGACAAACAGTTCGGTGATCATTACACAGAACTGATCTGAAGGCAGCAAGGTGATGTAAACTTCAGTCCAAAAGCTTTAGTCCACCTACTGCTGTGTAAAACACCAGGCCCTACGTACATCATGTGGTGGACATCGTCTGGTTAGCTACTCAAACTGGTTACTGGTGCTCAGGGAAAAAGAGAGCATTTTGTAACAGGGCCCAGGTTTACTGTATTCCCCTACGCATTGTTGCTCTCTTAGAATTTGTCCCCTTCCAACCACTTTTCACACCATAGTCCTACGGTTTGAACAGCAGTGTTCAGAGGAACCCAAGCTACCTTTTGGTGTTTGGAGGAGTCACATATTCTGCTATATATGAGCTACTGATGACCTTCCACTCTTTCAGTTTAAACGTCCTTGTTCAAAGAAAGAGTCCTCCAGCCTGCCACACCTGCACGCCTACGTCACTGTATGCAGACGTACTTCTTCCACCAGGACTTGGAGAGCATCTTCATCTTGTCCGCAGTACTCCGCACCTTATGCTCCCGGCGGGCGCGCCTCTCGGCGTGGCGCAGGCCGACGGCGATGGCGGCATCAAAAACCTCCTTCAGGTTCTTCTGCGTCAGCGCCGAGCATTCGATGTACGACACGGCACCCATCTTGTCCGCGAGCGCGTGGGCGTCCGCCTCGGGCACGGGCTGCTCGCGCCGCCGCGCCAGCTCGATCAGCACTTTGACGTCCTGCCGCAGGTCGCACTGCGTGCCCACCAGCAGCACGGGCACCCGTGGGCAGCGCCGGCGGATCTCCGGCACCCACTTCTCCCACACGTTCTGGAAGGAGGCGGGGCTGACAACACTGAAGCAGAGCAGCAGCACGTCGGCGCGGGGGTAGCAGAAATGGCGCAGCTTGTCAAACTCATCCTGAAAAGGGAAATATGCATGTGAGGAGGAGGAGGATAGAGGCAAGCTCACTGTAAGAACAGAGAACCCTCGGGCAAGCTCATCTGAGACATGACGAAGAGGAAAGGAAAAGCAGCCAAAGGACTCTTAACCCTCCTTTACTAAGTGGATTAAATTAATAAAAAACCTCCCAGTCCACCAGAGAAAACTGAGCTATTTTATGGGTATTAGCAGCGATGGCATCTGCGTCAGCAGCTCAGCTGGCACTGGAGGTTCAGCTGCCTACACACGTGCAGACGCATACACGCACACACGCACACACATGCATGTAGATATCTCCTTTCGTGTCAGAGAAGGTAAACACACGCTGCACGTTTCCAGAAGGTGTTAAAATAAGGTTCTCTTCTGCACGCTCCGTCACCTGACACTTCATGTTTTTAGAGCACATTTGGGAAATGCAGGAAGTCGAGGTGTGGCTGTGCAGGTCTAACTTTAGGGCCTTTCTGATCCCTTAAAATTACATATTAACAAGATCTCGAGCAAGAGCAAGATCTCGAGACAAGGTCACACCCTCCTCTCCTGTGCAGCCTCCCCGCCTCTGGTTGGTCGGGGCAGGTTTCTGCAACACAGTAACCTGTGCAGGTTATTCAGGTGAGTGGGGGGGGGGGCAACCACAGTGCACATTTTAACTGGCACAGTGGTAGGCCTCATCTCTCCTCTTCACTGTATTCCTGGCACAATGAAGGCCCCCCTTTGGTTGGCTGTATGTGTGTGTGTGTGAGTGTGCATGGGGAGGGGGCTGCTACCCTACTCATAACTATCTTTGGTTATTCTAACTCCAATCAAGCTTTGTTAGCGCATGAACGCTTATCCCTATGCACAAACAGGGTGGTGCTGCGCAGCTCTCAGTGTCACCAATAAAGGGTTTTGAGAATTTCCAGTTTGGCGAGAGCATACGCCCCCCCCCCCCACTCCGAGACAAAACAAGTCTGCGTGTGCGTCAGCTGTTCACACGTCATCTGGGATCAGTAGGACATTTGGGCTTTTAATCACATCAAGCAGCCTGCCAACTCCACCAAAAGCCTTGCTCAACACCCAGTTACAAAACTTCTCCTCATGAACGATCAACAATAGCAACAATGAAAAAAAAAAGCTAGGATTTACACTTGAAGGCAGATCTTGTTCTTTCATGACTGAGCAAAAGTACTAACTGTTCCCCAAGTCTTTGTACTCTTCCCTCCCTGGCCGATGGCACTAATATTGTACTAAGGTAAAACAATTTGGATTTATAGGATCTTACCGTTGCATAGACCAGCTTTGTGAAAGACTCTTTTTCAAGCCCCTTTCTAAAGTGTTATGTCAATATCAGGTTCCAGTCCATATGTGATTTTGGAGTCAGGGATACATGTGTTTCTCTCAGATTGAAAGGAAGGATCTGGGGACTTCTTCACTGACATCTCAGCCGTGCCAGGTGTGCAATGTCATGTACAGTTAGAAGGAGGAAAAACCAAGAGAGGATGAAGCCATTAGGGCTCAGAGGAAGCATGAAGGGCCTGCCTTGAGCCTATGTGTACGAGCCTGTTACCCAGAATTCCACTCCCACAATGCCCCAACCCTAGGCTGTTTTACACATCTCCCTAATTCCCCTGTTTAAAGAGGAGAAGCTTCACCTGTCAGTGGCACTTAAAATTAACCACCGCTCTGATCAAAGGCTAAACATTGTGCCTGAAAACTGAAAGTTCTGATCAATCAAACTTTTGGCCTGCCTTGAGAAAGCAAGTAGAACACATGAATAATCACACAGAAAATGAACCAGGTGAAAAACCTTAAAGGTTAAACAGAAGTTTGAAATAAGAGCAGTGTGCTGGGGGGGTCAGTGGGAGCGCAGACCATCCGGCCCGACGCGGCCATGGGACGGCACACGTCTGCACTCTGTTTCAGTCCCAACTCCATCGGTGCTCACCTGTCCAGCAGTGTCGCAGAGCTGCAGCCTCACCGGGCTCCCGTCCACCTGCACCACGGCTGAAACAGAGACAGACAGAGAGCGGCGTTTAGTCTGGACAGCACACAGGTGATCACCTGACCCGCGTTTCCCCACACAGCCTGCGAAGACAATGGCTCTCAGTCTTCCCAGGTCACACCAGGCTCCTGCTTTCAAATCCCCTTTGCTATGCGTCCTACTGAACAGATGCAATTGGGGCCAGAAATCACAGACCACCAAGTGTGTCAGCGCTACTGCCCCAGCCGGGCCAGTCCTGCTAACACCCAAACCCTTCCGCTGCTTCTGCATGAGCGCAACGAAAACGCCGACTTTGTTTCCACAACCAGCTCCGTCTCATGAGGAAGAGCACGGATGCCGCAGCTGGAAGATTTCCACTCTCTGTCTGCGCAAGGTCGTGTTTAACTCTACCTGTAGTAAACAACTAGCCCACAAATTACACAGTGCCTCAGACAGGAAGCGACTGCCAGTGTGGCTCCATAATCATAACCAACCGAGCCATTTGGTTTGGGTACATTTAGTCTTTGGGCTGATGGAAAATGCTAGAAAAGAGCACACAATGGCCATTAAAAAGGTCACACGTGGCTAATGTTTCTTTTCTGAAACAGCCAATCCTTCCTACCAGTAGAAATGAGAAACGGCTTTCAAAGCTTTGACATACAATACCTCCAGCTCCCCTGTTCTTCAGTGCCACCTGTGGAGGTGCAGAACTGCCCCAAACCAACTCCTCAAACTAAGAGGCGGACCATGACATCACAGGCCTCTTACAACATGTTCTCCCATGAAACAAGCCATCACGGTACCATTAAACAATTGGCTGGGGAGGGAAGTGTCACGACAGATGTGGTTAACCCACACCGCACAGTGTACTTGCGCAAATTAAGTTTGAAAAGATCTGGTGAAATTACAATTAAAGCCCTCATTGACAACATCCCCTGCTTTCATTTTACCTAAAAACTGCTTCACGCAAAGTAGTCCAGCAGCAAAGTCAAAGCAGTCTGAATTACTGAGTCTGCGATAGGCCTACAGTCACGTAACCAGCAGTATAAATATGGAGGTAGCACAGTTTCACAGGATCACATCTCTAACATGAATAGGTAGTTAATAGATAGTTATGACAGGCAGATGGAACAGCACAGGAGGTAAATAATATGTACGAGCACAGAATTAATAATAAACAAAAACAACTAATTTGGCTGCATGTATATTGTCTGCTATCTAGCTTTACTTATTAAATTCAACATTATTAATTAATTGAGCCTGGGCAAGTTTTTCAACTAAAATAAATAAATAAATAAATATTCCATGCTCTGCCAGGCAGTTTTTGGAGAGCAGGGCCTAATGGGAAATAAGAAACAGAAGTGACGACGCTGACCAGGTCAGAACAGATAGTCAGGTAAGAGCCAGAGACGCCGAAAGATTGAAGTTGTGCATCCACAGCTGCTGGCAATCAGCATGCAGACAACACCGTAACGTGGCCCCTGGGATCAAAGGGCAGCAGGGGACACTGGGATCCCCAGTGTTTTATTTCTGTTTCTTAGTTGCTAAGCAGCTGCATCTACAACCAAAGAAGTTGAGATACTCAAACAGGTGGACATTTCCTGAGGCTATTCAAGTTAATTGTGTTGTTTTAGGCCACACAAGACCTCAGAACAGCTAGTTCTCCAACACAGCCCTTAGATGAATTCATTTATTTTAATAAGCACTAGTTATCCACACTGCCCCTTATCCATGCTGGAATTTTACATTTTCATTCTTTAATTTCATTATATAGGTTATTTTAGAATGCGTGGTTATGTAATTGGTCTTGATGATACAGTATGATTACATGGCTTTATGAATGCAGGCACTTGCCATGTCCAATAATAATTAGACAGCTGTTTGTGGAACAATTGCTCCTTTCGCAACAGCAGCTGTGGCAGCAGTACACTGCAATCTGAGCAGCGTGCACAGAACCTTGACCTCAAGGGGCGATGCAGAATGTACGCAATTACATCTCAGTAATAGAAAAAGCCACATGGGGTCCAAGGTTACTATATTCCATGAACATATTTATCTTCGTTATAGAAAACCTCCTACACACTGTGTGTTAAAGTATCAGCTATTTAAGGTTTGGTTAAAAAGCACACACACACACACACACACACACACACACACACAGTAAATGAAAACTGCCTTAGGAAGGTAACTAACACATTGAAATGAAATAATTTTATTTGCAAATAACACCACCATTACCTGAAAAGTCGTCAAATGCAGTGGGCACGTATTTTGTGGGGTACCCGTTGGTGGTGTAGCTGACCACTAGGCTGGTCTTGCCCACCGCTCCATCGCCCAGCAGCACGCACTTCAGCACCCGCTCGTTAACATCTTCGGGACGCGTCGCTTTCGGCTTGTGGGGTGGAACTGGGGGTGCCATCAGTTTGCTGTAATCCACTGAATTTGGAGAGGGCATTGCGGCGCCTATTCCTCACCTTCTGACGAACCAGAATCGGTAGAATCATGAAAATATTTTACTAGACAAAGTCGTTACTGTTCATAGCGATCAACTGTATTCACCCAGTTTTCATTACAATTAAAGTACTTATATTACGTGAAAATAAAAAAAACGTGTAAATTACCCGTTTTTTGTATAGCTAAACTTTACCGAACTGTTTTAAACTCTGAACACTTGAATTCTCGGTTGAGCTTGCTAAGGTTTCATATTTAAACCCTGCCTTGATTTGACTATCCCCGCCCCTTCTGTGTGCTTCAAGCCTGATATGATTCGACTATCCCCGCCCCTTCTGTGTGCTTCAAGCCTGATATGATTCGACTATCCCCGCCCCTTCTGACTGTCCAAAGACGGACTTCGCTTCACTGTCTCCTCCATCTCCAGGAATTGTGGTTTTCTTGCTCGTAATAGAACACCTGGTGACTAACAGAAATTGTGGAAGTTGAAATGGCGATGATAAAACGTATAATTGGTTTTTAAACATTCAGTGCCGAAGTCAGTACAATACGACTGACAATACATGCATTACTTAAATTTATTATTCATTGTCTAAACTTTGTCAAAAGTAAAAACTGACCCACTTTGTTCGATAGTAAAATTACAGATTAATTATTACCCTTGATTTAATGCACTATGTAACAGGACACTAGTTGCCTAGCGATACAGGTTAAATATATTTCTTTGCCTAACCTTTATAATACACAACAGAACAGATTTGTTCCAAAAATACAAGTTACTCATACGTCTCTTGATCTAATGCCCCAGAGAATTTGCATACTTTAACTACATTGAATGCTCGGTACGTCACATGAAAAGCTCAATTTAAAAATAATTCAACAGAAAAATAAAGAAGTGAAACTGGTCAACACAAATAGCCTTGGTTCACGTGGCCTACTCGATTGTGATTTGGGTTGAATTGGAGGCATGACTGGGCTAGTGTGGTTAAAACCAACATGACGATTTATTAATACCATATGCTATTCTTGTTTACCAAGTTATTTGCTAGATTTGTCCCTGGTGTTCGTGCTTTTAAGGCTTCAAGATTTGCTGATTATTAAGGAACTGTCAGAGTTCTCACAGGAGGTGATAAGAGTTGTTTTCAGTCTTCATTATCTGGGAACTGTATTTCAAATACATGTGAGCTTATTTTCTAAGTTATGGAGCAATGCTGCTTATTTTGGTAAGCTTATTTAACAAACTGGTTGATTAATGAAGCACATTGGTTAGTATGGGTCAGAGCCATTTGAATCTTGGAAGGGAAAATGCAGAGTTTTATACATAAGCTATGAATTACTTAAAATTTGTTCATACTTATTAATGTAAAGTAATTAATACTTTACCTTGATAGTTAAGCTTTATTTTTAGCAAACATTGCAATAACATTTCTAATTCTCCTCTCCTATGCTATTGACTATTACACACAGTAGTAGTATGAACCAAGGCACTAGTGTCAACTTTAAAAAAGCATTATATTCACTAAACAAGTTTGTTCTTTAACACAATAGTAGTAGTCAGCATGACGGAGGTCTCAATCTGCCACCTCCTGTCAAAAACTCTTCGATGCCTTCAGTGTAATGGCTTCTGGCCCTCGCGCAGGGCCCTCCGTGTCCCACACACATGGTTTAATATCTGTCTCCGAGCGCCACCTGGTGGATAATTACTACGTGACTGTAGATCATATACACTGCAGCAGAGGGAGTTCTTGAGTCCACGGCTATCTTTAGAATGGGTTACGCTGTGAACTGAAAGCGGACCTGTGTTCAGAAACGTGTTCAGTTGTGAGAGGCAAGGAAACATTATCACCATAAAGGGCTAAGCAAAATATTTCTGCAGAGCCGCAGAGACTGCTGTCTCGTGAGCCGTATTTCCTTGTTTATTGGCGCACATACGCACACTCAATCAGACACCGGCCCTTTATGCTGGCTGCAGTGGCATGCAATTTTTCTGTTAATAATGAGCTAAACAATGCGCAAAATAAATACAGACAGAAGCGTCTATTTACAGCTTTGCATAAAAATTAAGTGTAGAAAACGATACGGAAGATATATCGTATTATGGTGAAACAAATTAGCAATAAATACGTGAATGACCTGAAAAATGAAAACTGAATTTCATTCCTGAACAACTAATTAGATTACGAGCAATAAAATGACAAGCGTTGTGAAATATTTTGTGATTTAAAATTAAATTTTTTTTGAAAATTATTTTCATTCTCATTTGTATTCAGACAATGTCGTCACTTATTTCTTATAAAATAGATCGCAAACACAGGAACATCAAAGTAGACATCGTTAACTTTATTATTTTTATACTTTATTGTTTTGTAAACAAGTGGGTGTCTATCACGTGCTAACATAATTAATACCTGTAACTTCCCCTCAGCCATTATTAAGACCAAAGCAGGCTGATTCAACATCACTGGGTGTCAAATGTGTTTAGGGCATATTATCATATTATCACCAGGTGTTCGAAATTCATGTTTATCCACTTCAGTGAAAATCCATACATCCAGGGATGTTTGGACAAGTGGGATGTTGTGGGTGGCGCAGCAGTTTATTATATCCAATCACTGCAAACCTTAGGTATGACAAAGACTGCGGATTGAACGAGTGGGATTGCTTATCCAAGCACACGCAGAACCTTTCTCACATGTGACCCAATGACACTTACTTCTGTAATATCTGTTTCAGTTAGTACACAGGGATATATGAATACACACATATGTAAATATTAAAACAAGAATTCCTCTTTTAAAGTGAGTGAGAAAAACATCAAAGACAAGTTGATCATGAAATTGCTTGGAAATTACATAAGTGGAGTAAGTATTCAGAGTGTAATCGCACAGGTATAGTACACACACACATGCTCCAATGCTACAGGTACATCATTGTGGCTAATATAACACCAGCTAAGGTCTTGGCTACGGGGCCATATGTTGTAATAACCTTTTCGCTTGTGTTCCTCTTTTGAAAAGATGACTGACATAATCACTTGTGTATCAAAAATGCACGAACAGAGTCACATGTGACCTGTTTTGTTATTGTTGATGATCCCAAATGTATGAAATTTAGGTACTCAGCTGTTATGGAAAACATCGAAGTCAGGACACCCGCTAAACAGCCACAGGAGACAACCGTTTTAAAGCTTGGCGTTCCTTAGCATTCAGCTTTGATACCATAAGTTACTAACTTGTTTGCCATTGTCAAAATGTGATATGCACAGCCTTTGTGAGTTAAATAAACACTGCATGAGAACTGCTGGAAGATACTGTACAAGTGTAAGGCATGACATATAAACATAGTGTCCACAGAGGATTCATTGTGAGATTATCTAAGGGCTGGGGTTTATGTTCCACTCTGCCCTATGCATTGTTTATAAATAATAAAAACTGAGCCACTCATTGAATTATATCAGTAAACATTCTGGAACAGTACATTGTAGAGAGCGTGGCTATGAATGCCTGTTCTTTGAAGTTTTATACCCATGTTAATGCAGCTCTGACACAGCTCTGGTGCTCCTCATCCTGGCTCTTTGTCCTACAACAGAATGTGAGCAGATCAGGGTTTTGTCCATTTGCAAGGTCACCAAAAATGTACACAGGATGTTGCTGCAATGCTTAGCCTATAGTCACCTCTCAAGCTGACATGCTGTTCACTTGGCGGTCACAAACAGTTAGACAGGGGCGGAGCTACAAGGTCACTCCATCCTGGTGGGGTGGTGGTGCAGGAAGAGTTAACTGTTAACAGACAGACGTGGAACTGCCCAAATGGCTGTGAGGACACGTTCTGCCTTTGTGTTCAGGCAAGGCAATCAATGCTGTGTGGGGCTGTGTGTAAAAATAAGAAGAAATGACTGACCGGCACTGGAAAACAGGAAGAGGAAATTACCAAAAGGCCACTGTCAAAACTACTCACTCCTTAGGCTACATGATAAACCCTTCTAAATTTCACCCTTTTTGGAGAGCAATTGGCATAAGCATAAGGATTAGCACTGTTAGGTGGCTGTGGTCCAACTGTGTAATGTGGTGTAACTGTGTAACGTGGTCCAACTATGTAATGTCCTCTAACTGTGTAACGTGTTTTGAATGTGCAATACATTCTAACTATATAATACAGTGTAATTGTGTAACATGGATTAAATGTGATTTAACTGTGTAATGCGCTCTGTGTAATGCGCTCTGTGTAATGTGCTCTGTGTAATGTGGTTTAACTGTGTAATGCGCTCTGTGTAATGTGCTCTGTGTAATGTGGTTTAACTGTGTAATGTGCTCTGTGTAATGTGGTTTAACTGTGTAATGTGGTTTAACTGTGTAATGTGCTCTGTGTAATGCGCTCTGTGTAATGTGCTCTGTGTAATGCGCTCTGTGTAATGTGCTCTGTGTAATGTGGTTTAACTG
>JABJVR010000032.1:3915040-3936177 GCA_025773905.1 Chitala chitala
GCTCTGGGATGGGCTCCAGGCTTCCCCGAGACCCTCACCAGGAATAAGCGGTTAAGATAATGGATGGATGGATGGATATTACAACTCCATTAGGTTTGTATTGTGTCTTATTTTTTATTTTGTGAAAAGGCAGAGTAATGTAGATGGTGTGCAGATTTTAACAGGGAACTATGAAACTGAATGTTGATAGCTGTATTTCACACACCAGAATGTATTATTATTATTATTATTATTAATAGTAGTAGTAGTAAAAAACAAGCAAACTGGACAAGTAACTATGAATATTGTACATATTTTACAAACCACATTTAAAAGAACAAGTGTTGCACAAAGTTTCAACTATTTAAATGTATAATTCAACTATTAAAATTTATAATATGCGAAACTTGTCACACAACCAACATGATTTCCAGAAGGCCCATCATAGCAAGAACATACTAATACAATTAGTTGCCTTAAGTGCTTTAAACTGATATTAGTGCCAGTAAAAACATGAGATCTGATTCATGGTTTAAAAAAACTGATGGGGCAGATGTAATATGCAGTGGTAAACTGCACCAAAGTGTAGGCACAGTGACTACAAAAGCACTGTCACCCACTCAGTTTTAGTCACAGCCTTTGATGCTGCCCAGATAAGAACGACTTGCCTAAAACCTGCAAATATAGAATTACAGTAATGTCAATGGGAAAGCCTATGTCTCCTCCCATTCTTTGCGGCCTGCTAATGGGAAGAGACTGGTTGTACCATCCTAAAAACTGGTAAACCTAGACTCTTATCTTCTCTAGCGCCTATATGGTGGAATGAACTTCCACTTGCTTTGAGGACTTCATCACTGCTGTTCCGCAAGCAACTGAAGACACATCTCGTCAGGGAGCACATTAGACCTTAAAACGTGAATTATTTTCATCATGCTTCTATTCACTCTATTGTTGCAAGGCTGTTTGTTTGTACATGCTTTTCTTGTTAATTTGAGACTTAAATTTTATATGTTTATGTTTTACCTGAATGACTTTGACACAGTTGCTTGACTTAATCGTGTGCACTTTCATGATAGGACAGCACTTACTGTTATATTCTTAGTTAGATTCTCTGATACTGTTTGACCTCGTTCGTGACATGCACATGTACTATTATTCGTTGTAAGTCGCTTTGGACAAAGTCATCTGCTAAATGAATAAAATGTAAATATAAAGCCTGGATGACTTTTTCAAGGTCTGAAAAATCTTGATAAAACAAGGAAATCGTTTAACTGTGGATGTTGCTCTGAGCTGACAAAATCATGTTCTAACAACAGAAATTAGCTACCAGCTTTGTTTGTGTGTATGTGTTTGAAATAATAGCTTTTTTCCTATAATTTTGGCAATAAAGGTATTCCTTGCATTGAGCGTCTGTTGTCAGTGGAAACTGTAATAATGACAATATCAGGGTTTGAAATTTTCAGTTTTTTGGACTTCACTCAAGGGTTTAAGCCTGAAATCACACATATTGCCATGAATGAATCAGAGTGTAAATGGGGCATTACATGGACTGGGCAGCGGG
This sequence comes from Chitala chitala, assembly GCA_025773905.1. Classification (NCBI taxonomy): domain Eukaryota; kingdom Metazoa; phylum Chordata; class Actinopteri; order Osteoglossiformes; family Notopteridae; genus Chitala; species Chitala chitala. Next base: position 3,916,581 of record JABJVR010000032.1, read on the forward strand.
ATCTCCAGCATCTGGTCTGTCTCCAGTCTCCTTCACAAACCATCATGAATGCCAGATGAGGAAATGGGCTCAAGGCTAGAAGTCAAGCCTTGATTTAAACTATTAAACAAAAAGCTTGTGTTATTTTTCCTTTGCCATTTACACAGACCTCCACTCAGTGTAGTAAACCAAAGTAGAACATGTTGTTGCAGCTTCTCTGTGATGATTGGCAGTCTGAGCCCAACTGAAAAGATCTGATAAGCCAGACCACCTGTCTTAGGTGCAGTGCAGACACTTCTTCACTGGTACTGCCACTAGTGCCAGAACCTGGATCACTGGCTGATCACTTCACTGGCACTGCCACTAGTCCCAAAACCTGGATGCCAGACTCCATCCATCTTCATTAAAATCTACACCTGTTGGCCAAGCTGATCAGTCGCATTGGCACAGCAAAGTGCAGGTCTTCCGACAAGCTAAGATGGAGCACCACTCCGCCGACCAGGCTGCAAACTCACAGACGAAATCACTTGCAGAACAGTTCCTCCGCTTCCCCCTCCCTCTTTTTTTAAGCCTACTCTTCCCTCGCATCATGGCGAGGAGTGGAGGAAGTTGAGCAGAGGAAAGAGTTTATCTTTTTAATAAACCGAATCTGAGCATCAATTGCTAATGTGTTTCACACGCAAACGGAAATGCTACAGGCGGGACAGGGAGGCCTCGGCCCACCCTTTCCCACTCCGCATTCAGTTCTCATTGCTTTTCCTTTCGGTCCTCTGGAACTTGTTTGAGCGTATGGTTTCAGAATATGCACATTCACACGCTCGTTTAGGAACAGCTCTGCCATTTGAACCGCACCAGGAAACACACAGCTCCCAGCAGTAGCCTGTGTCCTCTGATTTCCCATCAGGCTGTTAACGCATTTCCAATAATGCTCAAAGTTCTCGCATAGATGGACACGGTCCTACCGAAAGCCAGTGGAACACCCGCTGACCTCATGAAAACGACGTGTCGTTCAGAGACTGCAGACACGTACCTAACGGAGAGTGTGGGGGCTTTACAGAGGCCAGCAAAGGAGGCCCCAGACAGGACACTTGAGAATAACTGGAAGCCAAAATGAGGCTCACAGCTCCATAAGAGCCTCTTTAAGAGCTGGAGATTTCAATTGCTTAAAGTAAGGAGTGGACAAGTGACATAATGAAAAAGTAAAAAAAAAGCCAAAATTGAGCCTGTACATTAGCACACTGTTAATATGCTGAAATACTGACGTTTTATTCATGGTAACACACCTTTCAAAAGACCATACGCGATACGTGTACATGCATAACATTTTTTTATATAACTGTTGTGGAGTAAAATTTTGATTTGCAGACTGTTCTCTGTGTGTTTTTTATTACAGCTAACAATCAATTTCATGGCCAAACAATTTTCAAGCACCATTTTTACTTGGCTTAATAAATAAATGTGTAAGTAAATAATTTGTACGCCTTGAAAAACTTTGACACAGATTTTGCACTTACCATTAGAATGCAATACTTTCTCCACTGTATCTGTTCCAAATTCTTCTTATATATTTTCTAAATTTTGTAGTACGGGCTGTTATATATTCCCACTTTTGTACTTGCTGTCATGGTTGCAGCTCACTGTTGTGAGCCATACCCACCATAGATCTTACTCTGGTATGGCAAAGCTCAGTTCGTGTTGTGTTTGGTTTGGCCTAATTAAGTTGGTTATTTCTTGAGGTTCTGTTCTGCTCCCTTGCTTCTTGTGTTATTCTGGTTGGGCCTGATAATATTTTCCCTGGTTTGCCCTCTGTTCTGTTGCTGGTTTCACTATGATTTTTCTCTTTGCTTAGTATCCACGTCTCTTAGTTCTTGCTGATCTTTTGCCCTTGTTTACGCTGTTTGCTTCTGGATAGTATTGCTATGTTATGTCTTAGTCTTGCAAAGTTCTGTTTGCTGCTGGTTGCACCATTCATCTCTGTGTGACTCTGCTTGGTTGCCCTTGTTTGATTATTTCGTTTCGCCCTTTTGTTCTTGGTGTTTTGTCTTTCCGTTAAAGTGCTCTCCATAAACTTCGCTGAGGTTTCCTTCCTTAAAACTGCTACACACATATTCCAGTTTTCGTTCAGGCATACAGTTGCAGAGCTTAAGGGTTCATAAACTTGAATGTTTCCCACCCATTAGATTTATAATGTCTCATACCAGTGGGGGGGGGGGGGTCTTACAACACAGCATGATGACATGTAGTTTTGGCTGATTACTGGAAGGTTGCAGGTTGGAATCTGGGCGTTGATAATGTACTTGTGGAGTTTGTAACATGGGTTTGGTCCAGGCTCTTCCACACACCCCACTTCAGATGGGTCTTCCTTCTAATTGCTTAGGGACTGTGTATGTTAGCCTGCTGTCCAGGGTGTGTCCTATCTTGCTTGCACCATGTTGCCTGGGACAGCCTTGAGGGCACCTAGTCTACACAAACCAAATCTGACTAACAAATTAAATTATTTCAAAATCATTAATGTTGCCAGAAATTTTAAACTAAGGCTAAAGTGAAAAAATTAGAAGTGAACATTCGTGTTCTCCTTTTCTAGGTCTTTTGTATTTGGGTTGATGTTAACTAGGAGGGTTTTCTTTCAGGATTTTTTGCATTTGGACCCGGTCTGCCCTTGTTCCCTTTTGTGTGGAGATTGCGCCTTCTGTAAATTCCATTTTTCATCAACAGTGAGCCCCACCTCCCTGACACCAGAGCACGGTCCATCTAGCATTTCTCAGCAAACCAAATATAGGCTGCAGGGAACTGTTAAAAGAAACACACAATTCCTTCACTTGTCATCAAAAAATGTGTCCATGTAATATGCTAAACAAAGGTCAGTTCTTGGTAATTTGCAGGAAAGTCATACATTATAACACTCCCTGTATATCCTATATTAAACACCGATGGGAAAATGAGTTTGGAGGTCCTGTATCAGACGATGACTGCAGTTTGGCTCTCTCCAGCGTTCACTCCTCTACTGTATGCTCAAGATACACTCTGGTTTTTGACACCATTTCTAAGGTTGCCACATTCCTCCTTCTCCTGTGATTGTTATTTTTGGTAACCTCTGCATGTTGTAGCTCTCCCTTCTCACGTACATAAGGTCATTGCTTTTTCCTCACTTCTAGCAAGACATTCAATCGTGTTTAGGTGGAAGGCTGCTATCCGTCCATCTTATACACATTGGATCAGAGACACAGAATGCAGAATGTCATATTGGAAACGATGAGATGCACCCTGGGTTGCTCTGTGGGTAAATTTGGCAAAACCTGTGACCTCTGTTTAAAACCTTACATAAAAACCATGTTAAATCCTCACCTTTAATTTAAAAGCCTACTTAGATTAGAATAGTGAATTTATACCAGAGGCAATGATCTCTTCTGAAGTCACACTGTCCCCTTGTGCTACACATGGATACTTGTCTGTATGTTTGTAGTTATTATTATTATTATTATTATTATTATTATTATTATATATTCTTCTGTCTGTTGGTTGTTCCTTTTTTGTGGGTGCACAGTCATGTTTGTCTTTATGTAGCTGTTAACTGAAAAGCCTCAATAGATATTGTTTTTTTTATTGTTCCCTGGTTTCCTTTCTTTTTGCCCTGCAGTCTTGTATTTTCAGTTTTGTACAAAATAGACGTGTCATCAGCTGAGGTCAGAACAAAAAGCAGCTGAGCTCAGAGTAATGTCATTCTAAGATGTCCTGACATGCTTTGAGTGGAAATAAAGTAGGCCTTCTCCAGAATCCTGCTGAGATACATTTTTTTAGATCCAACTTCTCCTCCTGTTAGATTAACATAGAAGGGCTCTCCTGAGAAAATTCACAGAAACATGAGCAGAAACGAGCACGTCTCAAATGTATGCTTCAGTAGCCATTTTTTTTCCTTGGAGTAATGCACCGATAAGACCAGAGATTTTTGTGGAATTTTCTTTACCTCTCGAATAAGTGGAAAGCACTGGGGTCATCAGAACTTCTGCTACTCAACAGATGTTCTGTCTTCTTACACTCATACACATTTTTCTCAGCTTGTTAACAGGCCTGTCAGCACTGTGATGTCCAGACAGCATCGTTGCGGTGTAGCTCTGGCTTTCAGCTGGTTGGTCAGTTAGTCCTAATGGCCATTAGACTTGTATACATATGTCAACATATGAAGTACTGCCATTCTTAACACAGTTATGAGAAACATTACGGGGAAAGATTCCATGCATTAAATTATTTTGCATTCAGTGTTTTATAGTAACATTCCTGGTTGTCAGGGATGAATGATGTTTTAGGAAACCATGGTTACCCTCACAACAAAAAAACATGCCTTTCTATATATTTTAGTGTTTTTGGGTGCAGAGAATGGTTGGTCCTTTTTGGTAATGTTTATTTTCTTGAGATGGAGTCGGTAGTAGGCAGGTCTGAAGAAGGCTACTTAACATGGCAATGCAGCTCACAAAAAGATGAAAACCACTCATGAGCAGCAAGAGGCTTTAGCAGGGAGGAACCGTGCCTTAAATCTAGGACAGGAGGCCGGGGACACGACCCTGAGGTGGCTGTAGCTGCAGTGGATGGGTGGGTGGAGGTGAGTAATCCATCATTGGGAGGGAAAGGCTGGGCTCTAGGAGGAACCGTACTGGGAGGCTGGACTTCCTGTGGCCTGACGGTAGCTTTGATGGTATTGAAGTGAAGAAGGTGAGTGAAAGAGTAAAGAGACAGGGTAGCGCATTGGGTACAGGATCACACAGATAGTATCCACAGTAAGGTCAAAGGTCAGGGAGGGACTAATGTAGCAATGTACTGTATGAGTGTGTGTGTGTGTGTGTGTGTGTGTGTGTGTGTGTGTATTTGTGTACTGTATATACACACACAACTTTCAAATTCAAAACACTTTATTTGTCCCCGAGGGGCAATTAAGAGGCACAGAGAGCACCGATAAAAACACAAATAAAACACAGACAAAACATAAAAAGTAAACATATATAAATAAAATATATCAATATCAGTCTATATCAATGTTTTATAGTCATAGTGTGACTTCCTATGGGGGAACAGGGTGTAAAGATGGGTTGTGATGATGTAGCAGGGAAGGTTCAGCATTCAGATACCTGACAGCTGTGGGGACAAAGGAGGCTCTGCTCCTCTGTGTCCTGCATCCTGGGCAGTGCAGTCTGCGTCCTGATGGGAGCCACTCTAACACAGTGTAAGATGTGTGAGCGGTCCCAGAGTATCCTGCTGGTACTTTTAGTTGACTGTTGTTTACAGAGGACAGACAGAGCTCTCACAGGATGTCCTATAATTGTGGAGCATATCTTTGTGATGTTGTTTAGGCGTGTGTGATTTTGCAGGCTGATGGAATTGAACCAGAAGATATAGGAGAAGGTGAACACACTCTCAATAAAAGAGTGGTAAAAATGGTGAGAATGTCTGTGTTAACATCAGATGTTCATCATCAGATGAACATCAGATGATGACCTGAGTAGGTACCGGTGCTGGTGCAGGTGACGCTTCATCAGTAAGGAAAACCTCAAGAAGTTGTCTAACACTGTGCCCAGATACCTGTACTCCTCTACCATCTCTACTGGCTCACCCCGAATGACGGTGGTAACATCCTCTGCTGACTGTCTCTGCTTAGTAGAGAATGTCACAGTGAGCTCTTTTGTCTTATTTTCATTCAGTTCTAGACATGAATGTTCACACCAGGTGACAAACTCCTACAATGTAGAGCCATGATGTAGCGAATGTTCAGAGAGCAGAGAGAGCAGGACTGTGTCATCTTCGACAGAGGCTAAATTGTTATGGGGAGAAGATAGCCTGAACACCTCCTGTACAACAAGGCTTCTGGGATGCTCCCAATCTGTGGTGGAGAGTAGTTACCAAAAGAAGTCCAAGAAAGGACAAACGTTGGACCGGTGGCAGGGTGGTGGACACCCAAGGCTCATTGATGCACGAGGATAACGAAGGCCATCCCATCTGGTCAAGATGGAGAAAATATTGGATGCAGCAAGAATGTGTTACAACACACAGTGTAGCACGCTGTAGCATATGGAGCAGTGTAGCCATAAAGCAATCAGAGTGCCCATGCTGACCCCTGCCTGTCCGCCATCCAAAGTGCAGCCAATGGTGGACTCAGGGGACTCCAAGGTTGAAAAAACATTGGTAAAGTGTCCACTAATGTGGTGAAAATGCCACTACTGAAAGCCCTTCACATAGAGAAAAAAATGGACTGTCATCTAAGGTGTTCCCTTCATGTGAGATTGTATTATGATGTGCCATATAAACCAAGGAAATGTGGTGAAGTGTGTTAGTGAGCGTCCTTATAATGTGATGGAAAAGGGTGCTGTTAAGAGGTGCCCTCTAGGCCATCCCTACATGAATAAGTGTCCCAAAGAGTGTCGTTACAAGGTGCCCTCTAGGCCATCCCTACATGAATAAGTGTCCCAAATGATCCTTTGATTAGGCATCCCAAAGGGTGCCCTTTCCCGTAGAAAAAACTGGATGCAATGTTGTAAACGATATTCCTAAGCACCAAGAAAACACGATGAAGTGCTCAAATAGGTGGCCCTCCAGTGGACTAAATGTGATGCAGTGCTGTATAGGATGTTTGTCCATTTCTGAGAATGTACAGAGTTGTCCTAATGGATGCCCTTCCAAGTGCATAAATGTGAGGTGCCCTATGAGTGTCACTCTGATGGAAGATGCATCATTATACTAGCAGGTATCTGGAGGGAGGAGTGCACATCGTGCAATAGGTACCCTTTTAATTTCTACCCTTCAAACAGCCTGAGTCCACCACTGGTGTGAGTATTAGATCTGGAGCAATGGACGAAGATCACCAGTGTAGCACCATTTAATGCCACAGCCTACCAGATGTAGCATTTGCAGGCTATATTGTTGATGACCATATTTATAGTCACAGTCAACCCATCTTCTAATCCAGCAAGGCAACACATCATGTCACAAAGCACAAGTCTGCTCAACATGGTTCTGTGAATATAACAGTGAGGTCACTGTACTCCAATGGCCTCCATACTCACCAGATCTCAGTCCAAAAGAGCACCTTTGGAATACATGCTGAAACAGGATATTTTACAATGTAAATATGCAGCCAAGAAATTTGCAATGTCAACATAATACTAACATCCCATAAATTACCAGAATTGCTATAGAGTGTTCCATGTGCATTATTTAAAATCCAAGTTGTTCTGCTGGTAACGCTTTTTCTACCTGATGCTAGAAAATTATACCTACTAAGTGGCCATTGAGGATATATAGTAAATATACAAAATTAATTCTTTGCAAAACATTTAATTTACATTTCCACATAGAGCACAAGCAATGGAAGGCCTCATTCTCCATCCACAAAGTCGGAAACTGAGGTGAGATCAAGATGAAGCGATAAATAAGTGGGAGAAAAGTGAAAAAAGCTAGAAGAATTCAGCTCCTTGTTAGAATCAGAGCTGGTTAAAGGTAACATCCTGTCAGTGAGGTTTAGGCCAGGATTGATCTCTACCATATGTCCTCACGGTTTTCGCATCAAATTGTTTTATTAAATGATTATGAAAAAACACACAGAGGGGAGCAGGGGAGGTATAAAACAAGAGAAGGATTCGATCTGTCACCGAACACCTGTGTGCTGGGGATAAACAGGGAGCAGGGTAAGTATATAATCTCCCAGCCACGTCATTACAGGAAAGCAGTGGCTCTCTTCACATCCCCCATCCCACCTGTACTTTGCCATCTGTTTCTCTCCTTCGCACTCTCTCTGTCACTGTCATGGCCCGTCTCAATCACTCCCTCCGTCTTTCGTCCGGTCCCTCCCTGGACGAGCAGCACGCCGGATGGCGGCTTCGCCCCTTTTTGCAGCAGCTCCACCTCCTGGCACACTCCTTTAAATATTTATATTCGTCTGCAATGTGATTTAGAGGACTTCCTGTTGCCGGCTTGCTGGCTTTCCTGAGAACCATCGGGTTTTCGGGAGCCCGGCTACCGTGCTGGCGTCTGGACCATGTCTGTGAGTGTTAAAGTCCAGGGGTGGCCTGTCCCCTCCAGGATTTGTTGCCTCCTGTTTCTAGGCTGCTTTCCATGTGACTTAAAAGGTGATACTATACAGTCACATGTCCTGGAACTGACTCTTATCTGCTCTCGCTGTTAGGACATGAGCACGTAAATGTGCACGCACACACAAGCGTGCACTTGTGTGTGCAAACACACAAGTACACACGCACACGCACGCAAGCGCTCATGCACACATGCATACACACAACCCCTCAGCTGACGCACATCACTCTGAGAATAAATGTTTCTTGTGCAGCGCTATAATGGATTCAGTTTCAGAATTCTCTAGAAACAATTTCATAAACATCTGTCTCCGTCAACATTTTAGGGACATTTGATAGAAAATACTTGTTTTTTGGTAATTAAGTTTTATTTTTTATTTTCTCAGTTTGTTGGTTGGCCAGTGAATATAGACCTTGTATTTAATATTGACAAATTGACAAGTCTTGTTTCATATTTACTTTGGATTAATTTGGATTTAATTTCTTGTGTCTTGAGTCACATATAATAATTTTCTTCAGCTTGCAAAGTTTTAAAAAAATTGACTTTGGTGTCTACAAAGGGTATGATAAAATCAATATTAAACTTGTTTTTTCTTTATCTGTTTTGTGTACACCACTATAGATTTTACTAAAGTGCATGAACTTTCTCCTTAAAAGCAGCGCTGCATCATTGGACATGATGTTTGTGTGTGTGTCTTGAAGTGTTCAAATAGCTTTCAACACACAACTTGACATTTAGTGACTGCCTGGGGTTTTTGGGTCGTGGTGTGGAGAAATAACAAACAGACCCACATTCTGGGCATTGATTACAGAAGCAGGCTAACATTATTTTAGGTTTGATTTTCTCTAGCTGAGATCATGCCATAATTTAATGTGTTACTTAGTGTTTTAAGGGAACAAAAATATGTTAGTAAAAACAAATAGAAAAATATGCAGATCACACAAAATTTGCTTTCAATCACTGCTTTAAATCCCTTTAAAGAGACCCCTTTAAATAGCTGAGAGAAAGAGTTTAAGATTTACATTTATAGTTTTTCCTTTTAGTAAGAAAAAATGTTTTCTGAAATGGAGTTTGTCATTCATGGTACATTTTTCCCATCTTTCAGCTGGTGTTGTGTGTGTAGAACCTCCAAGAATACCCAGCCAAGACTTCCCCCCACATCTCCATGTTGTGTCAGGAGCTCCAGCCTTGGTTTCACTGTACTTCTACAAAGCTGGTAGTCCATTTATATAACATTTATATATTTATATTGCATACCTTTGTATATGTCAGTGGTGGTAGGTTCCATTTCAGCTTTGGGGGGGGGGGGTACACTATTTATGGTGCCTCATTCATCATATTAAATAAGCAGGATGCGTGCTCATTGGGGGTAACCCTGCATATCCCCCATCCCACACAAATAATATACAAACAATATACACTATATACAAAGCACACTGAATGTGTGTGTTGTGTGTATATTATGAGTCATACATGACATACTGTACTGTATATAGACTTTTCCAGAAACATAAGCAAACCCTAACAGTGAACACAATGCATTTGTTAATGGCTGTCAAGAGGTATATGAATTCCCCTGTTCCTTCTTAGACTTCAGATGACTGTTCCCAAACTTGCACTTTAAAATTATGGGATTTTCAAAGAAAACTTCCTTTTGCATGTCATGTGTAAATAGTCTTCTTTGTGTGGTGGTGGTATTAGGGGGAGGCAATGGAATCTATGCCTTTTACAGACAGTTCTGTGGGTTTAAGTATACCCCCGACCTGCCCATATACAGTGTGGGTTTAAATACACCCCCTGACCTGCCCATTCAGGCTTTGCATGTCGTCCGTCTGTTTATATGGGTTGTTTCCAGGGGTTTTGGTTTTCCCTCCCACAGCCCACGGAAACTGTGGGCATGACTGACACTCCATTCATAGCGAGCCACTCCTTATGTCCAGCACTTCCTGGGACAGGCTTCTGGAATAAATTCTATAACAAGGCCGGATTCAGTGCAGGTGGGGCCTACCTAACAACATGCGAGGCCACGGAAAATGGACGCGAGCTCACGTGCGATCCTCGAGTCTGGCTCTGAGAGCATCTCTGCTGCCTCGTGTCTCAGCCAATCCCAGCTTGGCCCAGTGTCACAGCTCCTGTGCCGATGATTAAGCCAGGCTGCCCACCTCAGGAGATGAATTTATCAGCCTCTCTGCTTTGTCTTCATGCTGTTTCCACCGGGTTTCCCAGAGAGGCCCCAGCTCACAGGCTCAGCTAATGTGGGTGTAATTAAATATTCAGCCCACCCAGTATTGTGTCTATGATGGCGGGGGGGGGGACATTGTTTTTACACCAAACCGCAACTTACATTATGCATTTTCTCACATCCTTGTTAGAGGGATCCAAAAAGCGGTGTTCACACTAGAAGACCCAGATGGTACTGTTGCTACAGATGTCACACAGGCATCTTCTCCAAGCAGGTCCATGGTTCGCAGGGAGAAGGTGAGTCAAACAAAGGCGGAAGTCAGACAAATGTAAGATCTGTCAAGCATCTGTTAAGAAGTTGCTACTTTGAATAAATTCACATATGTTGTAAATACCAATCTGATCTCAATGACAGGCTTTTCTTTCCTCACCTCCCTCCATTCTAGAGAGGATGAAGCATGTTTTAATGCTCCTCAGGAGCACCGTGTGGTCCTAAACAGAGACTGCCCACCGTTACTCATGCGGCTGCGCCTGCTTGTGTTTTTTTGAGGACGGTGACATGTGCAAATGCAATGATTTCTCTCTGCGGGAAGGGCAGGGGGAGAACAGACACAAACGGTAGAATGTTTTTCTAATGTTACCCCTGGTAACCATTCATCATAATCAATGAACTCATTTTTTTTTCATGGAGTTGTTTTATTTATTGCGCTCTTGCATATTTCTTGTATATCCGTTCTCAGGCAATTGTATTACAATACGTGTTGTCATAGTAAAAGAACTGTGTGGGGAGGGGGGGTCATACTTCCTTCTTTTATGACTAAGAAAGCAAATATATTTTGAAAGTATAAGTCATGCTGAGTGCCACAGAAAAGCTCTCTCTCTCTCACTAGTACACACAACAAACACGCAGATGGTGGAAGGGTGGTCTTTGATATTCAATAGACATACTGAAATATAGTGACAGACCCCTCAGGTGGATATGTAAGTACAAGAAAATCTACTCACATTAAAAAAAAAACATGGTTTAACCCCTTTTTATACAGCAAGGAAGTTTTAAAAGTAGATAGAATGACTCAGAGAAGAATACAAATGATGAACTTGTGAAGGATCACATTTAGCAGGTATATGTATACTTGTATTTACATATTTAATACTATAGAATGTTTATAGTTTCTCCTCATAATGTAGCTGGAGTTTAAAAATAAGTATAATGAGCTTTTTTCAATTTTTCAGGGGATGATCATAGCACTTCCCTAAACCTTTGTAGAAACAAAGATTATAAACATACTGGCCGCCACCATTGCTTTCTTTTATCTGACTGCTGGTTTTATTCTACCTTTGGTTTGTTTACAAAGGAGACAATTCCTCAGTGATTGGACCTCAGCCCCTATACAAGCCACATGTTTAACAGAAGAGTTGTAAAACATAGCCACAACAGCCCCACCTTGGCGGCCGGTGTGCCTTCCGCACCCTCCCCTTGTTCTGCAGGCTCGGGGCCATCTGGGAAGGAACAGCGTGCAGACAGGCAAAGAGCCAAGCAGCTGTCCTGCTCCGCAGCACACTTATCCGCGCTTTAGGGCGACTTACAGAAAGTCCTGCCTTTATTTTTTTATACTTTTTGTTACTTGCAACAGGAACCAGGGCTAGAGGTCCAAATGGAATCACATAAAGTTCTGGGTATAGAACGTAACTGTACACTTAGAGTACTGCAAGTGATACCATCACACAAAGAAGCAAATGGAAATGCAATTAAGATTCTAACCTACAGGGCGGCAACAAAGGACTAAAGCATTAAAATGTTATTTGCCCTGTGCAATGCCATTTCCATAGCATACCTTATCTCTTGTTAATACAAACCAAAATTATCAGTGGCTTATTAAAATCTCCTCCTCTGGATAGTGATTTGGTCCAGTTCAGGAAGACCAAAAACGGGTGGAAAAAGGAGATCAGAAAAAAATTAAATGTGATTACCAGCCAAGTGGGGACGGTGTCTGCATCATGGGACACACCTGAAAAAACACCATTTTTCATCCCGGGGCCACAGGAGATGGCTGAGAAAGCGGTGAGGTTTGTGACTTAAGTCAGAGCGTTAAGTCTTTATCCAGCCTCTCGCTTCCATGTGCTGCTGGAGATGGAGAGGGAAGAGGAAGTGGCAGACAGGGGCAAAGAAACTGGGGAAAATGGGGGAGGGAGAACCCGGGCTCGCCAGCTGTCACCGACGTGATCATCTCCACCACGCTCGCCTCACCGCGGTCTCACAGTCTACAGCTGCTGCACTATCAGCTGTGCTTTCAACCAACAGCTGTTGTATCTGTAACGCAAAGGTTTGGTCCCCAGCAGTTATGGAGGTGCCAGGGGTGGCGGCCTTGCTGTGTCAATATTTGTTAGGCAAAGCTCTTGTCACGATCTGTGCATTTTACATAGGCCTACAATAACATAGGCCTCAAATTTATGACTAGCTGGAGTATGGCTGCATGAGATATATGGTGTATTCTGGGAACAGAAGTACGTTTCAGTTTTCTCTGACAGTTCAGAGTGTTTATAATAGCATGCAATGCGTTTTTTCCTCATGCTGCTCATATGCTGGCCACTATAGCACTGATACCATTAGTAGTGTATGCATTATTTGTTTAGAATCACTAAGATAAAGAGTTCATCTTTCTCAGTAAACTGCATTTTTAAATTAACTGAAGTCAGTTAAATTGTATCATAAATTATTTGTCAAACAGCCTCTGCACAGATATGAGTAAGTATATCATGGATCTTGATCTGATCCTTTAAGCTAATCAAAGCACATGTAGTTTCTCAGGAAGTCCATGTGGAATTTTGGTTCATTTTCCATTGCTTAGGTATTTTCAAAAAAACAAAAAAACACTTTCTGTCACGGTCAGAGATGTCTGAGGAGATGAGATCAGACTGTCTCAAAGGTCAGGGAGAGGGTAGACTGACAGGGGACAGGAATTGAATGCTGGAATTTCAGACACCTGTCAGGCAGCCGCCTGTACCTGATCAGAAGGTCGTCTCTCTAGCATGGCAATTCCAAACTTATTATAAAGCACATAGAAGCCACAGGCCAGCAAACAAAGCACTAAGATTCATCGACAGTGACAAAATTCTTCTGTACTGAGAGGCTTCATTTTAAATAGTTATTTAATCTGTATGGACAATATTTATCTGTAAATACACCTAAACTTTGCCAAATTAAACATCAAGTCCACCATTGGACACTGGTGTCAGATCATGTCTTTATATGTGAATAGCGCCTATCTCTGCAGATAGGCACTATTCTCTAAATCCCAGCAAAGTCAAACACTAAGAAAACAAATTCTAACTTGTCCTCCTCACAGCTGCCAATACACATGAATCATCTCATCTCCTCACTATCTGTGGAGTTTGAATGTGCGACACAATGTCATAATATAACATCTGACCAGCGGCTGTAGAGCCAGTCGGCACATCTGAGAGGCAAATGCTATTTTCCAGCCGGTGTGTGTGACTCACTCTGACTGCACTTTACCTACTTATCTGTTCCTCTGATTCCTGCGGTGGGTCACGGGAAATCCACAGAGCCACACACGCGCCCACACACGTAACGGCTCTCGGCCTTCAGCCGCCAACAGCTGGGCCAAATCTAGCCACGTGCGAGGGGTTCTCTGCGGGCCCAGATGTGCTCGAGGCAGCCGGCCGGGGCTTTGGGCTGAAGCACAGGGGCTCAGAGATGAGGTGCAGTGCAGACTCTGAGAGGGCATCAGTCTCTATCTTTTAATGTCTCAACATTCAGCCACAAGCAACAGAATCTCCATTCAAGGACAGGAGGTTAGAAGAGCCTCAAATGGTTAATGGAAGGCTGAAGTTCGTGAAAACACATGTCAAAAGGGTCACATCACAATAATCAACAAGCGGTGTGGCAAAGTGAACTCATATTGAGCGCTGACAGGTTTATTTTCCTACCTGAGGCTCTTTTCTTGCTGACCTTAAACATCTTTTGTAATTTAGACACAGCCAGTGTCAGAACAACAAATGTAAACTGTGTTGTAGTTGAAAAACATCCTGAAAAAGCCCTCCCTCTCCCTCAGTTCTGTGGCCTTCCCTTGAGCCAGACAAAGCATTTCAGATAAGAGACAGATACATAAAGGGAAAGCGCTCGTCTTTCATAACCGGTTAGGTGTTTCCTTTTTTATTAAATATATCGGGCAATTAGGAGTCAATGGCACATATTGTACTGCAGATAACAGACATTTTTTCATTAAATGTGGGTGCCTCCACAGAACAGTTCGCTCAAAGTTAAAAAATATTTCATTTATCTGAGGACATCCTGTGTATATCATGCCACTAAAAACATAGTGTCAAAACGCTGGCTGTTTCATTCCTTTGTAAGTCCTGCAAAACCATACAATATCATTCCAAAATGTGTCTGTATTTAAAAACTGAAGAGTAGAAAATGTGAATTACTACATAAGGACCTGAGGTCAGGGCTTCTTGAGGTGACTTTACCTGCATCATCTGTGCATGAACACATATAGCACACACACACACACACACACACAGACATACTCACATAACTGGGACAAAAAAACCACCATTTGTCAACAGGTCTGTCTGTCTGTTCAAAAGCTACATTGTGTGAAGAAACTTTAAATATTCTGTAAATGAGTGCTACATAAATATATATATATATATGTTCAAGTTAACAGTTTTCTAAGGAGTAATATCAAAAAGGATTTATTTGTTCAATTTAATTATATACTTTTATCTGTTTCTACAAACAAAATGAATATAAACTTCTCTTTAAATAATAAAACCTTCAAACTGTGTAGTTATTCAATATTATTGTTATTTTAAATATCTTCCAAGGTATATACAATATTTCATTGCCAGAGGTTTGCTTTGAATTTGTTGACTCCATTGCAATGTGTATAACTGTTCATCTGATTGGGCAATGGCATAAAAAATTATCCAATAAGCTTGTGCAACATAAAGCAAGATTTTCTGTATTACACAGTAGCTTAAGAGAGCTATTGGTGTTGGAAATTTGTACATCCTTGTTTAAAAGACAGGCAGATCAGTTGTGTGACTCAATGCAAAATATTGAGGTGCAATAAATGGACATAAAACTTTGGAGACCAACAAACACATAGACATAACTGTCCATTAGGAACAGGTAAAACCTCTGCCTGAAGTGTTCATTTATACACAATGTCATTCAATGATTATTAAGGAAATCTGCAAGTAGATGTGTGGCATTGTGGGAAGGTCCTTTGTTCACCATGGCAATATCTATGCATTCTTTGTTAAAAAATGATAACACTTTTTCTGTCAGCCTTATTTAAATATCTACATTTAAATTCAGAACTAATGCATGATAACATACAGAAGCTAACACTCATATTATTACAATTTATCTGCCAACTTCTCAGTGCACTATATTAATAATTTAATTTGGACTTCTTTGAAACCAAATTGTAACACAGGATGGTTTCTGTGAAATGTAATGAATTAAACAACAGAGCATTGAAAGCACGAAGAATTTGTAATCGAACATTTGAGCATAGGATTTCATGTGTTATTGTTTTAAACCAGTTAAGAAGGATTTCTTCTCCTTGCTCCTGCTACAATTTCCCCACAGTTCCTTTGGAATTCTCTTGCCATTCTCTTGCCTGCTTTCATCTGCTACCGGCATCCACAGCCTTCAACCACCATTTCATCATAGTTCTTGAGCACCACGCGGTCCTGCTGGTCCAGGTACAGCATGGCGATGGGACTGAGGGAGGTGGGTACGCAGCAGGGCTTTGGTACAGCCCTGTTCACCGAGTTGACCAGTGTCTGCACCATGGCATGGCTGGATGAGTTCATGTGGTCCGCCAGTGGGAAGCGGCACTCCCCCAGGCAGAAGAAGGCTTGGTAACCACTGGGCGCCACAATCCACTTGTTCCATCCCACATCACTGAAGTCCACGTAGAGCGGGTGGCGTCTGCAGCGAGCTTGAGACAACCGCTTCAACTTGGCGGCCCGCCCTCCGTTACGCTTCACCCGCCGGTCATGCCCGCTTTGTTGGCGCCATTCCTGATCCCCGTTCCTATCCTTTCCTTTTTCGTTCCTCTTTTTCTTCCTCACAGCTCTTCGATGGCCATCAGGGTGAACCAACGTTTGACCACGTCCATCATGACTGTATATCACCAGTAGGGGTCTCTCCCCTGCCCAGCTGGGCTCATTTTGCCCTGTGGCCCTGCGCACACGAAGGCGCCCTTGCCCCCGCTGCTGCCCAAGTGTGGAAGACCCATTCAGGGGTGTCATCTCTACGACAAACTCCAGCTGTCCTGTGCGACCAGCGGCTCGCTCAAACAGGTCAGAGTTCAGTCTGAAGCTCTCCCAGGAGCCGTTGCTTTCAACTTTGTTCTGAGCCAGGCATCGGGACTCTAGCAGCACAGTCCCCATGCTTGAACTGTCCCCAGAGAGAAACAGGTTGACCCTGTGCTCCTCTGGGCTCCTTTCACCTGCACCATGGAGGAGTCGAAGCTCGGCGGAGGTAATGAGCTCATCCTCTGGGATGGAGGACACATTGAATGTGATACGGATAGTGTCTGATGCTGCTGTCGCGCTTGCAGGTGGAGCAGACGTGTCATCATACTCTAAGAGACAGAAAGACAAAGCAATGATGTCATTAACCACAGTGAGGATAATTGTAATTTCAGTACTAAACTGAACAAATACATTAAGGTTGTCCAAAAATGGTTATGTTCATGAAAATAAATAAATAGAATCCCAGGGCTAAAGCTCTTATAACCGTTGCAATGCTCCATTCAGAGTTTTCATTGAGCAGAATTCAGTACTTTTCTACAAAACAGTCATCCTGCTTTTCATAAATCCTGCTGTGCAGCTTATGTAAATGCACTTTATCACTGAAACTAAATTAGCAAGCATTCAAACACTCTTAGATTAGTACACATATGGGCTGTGTATACAGCACAGTGGGTTGATGGGATCTTAGGGGTTTACAGGGGCCAAGTGAGTCTCACCCAGGTGGTGGAAGCTCCGGACAGTGTTAGCTTCCTGCATGTGCTGTAAGGGAAAACTGAACAGCGGGTCCTGGACTAAATGGTATTCCTGCTTGTGGAAGCGGTACAGGTCCAACAGATACTGGGGGACTGGCACTCCGGACTGGGGCGCTGGACGGGACCGTAAGCCGAGCCTGGTCAGCAAGAGGTTCTGAATGGTCTCTGCCAGGCCGCTGTCCAGTGGAGGTGTTGGGCTGCCACCAGTCTCAGAGGTGACCACCTGATGAGTCAATGGGACCTGAGGTAGCAGCAGGACCATCAGGACCAGAAGATTAGCAGGGAACATTGTGGACCTGGTAGGAGAAAATCATAAAAAAAGTTTTATTCAGGACAGGTTGCTTAAACATGCATACTAACATGGTTGCTGACTAGCTATTATAAAAGTAACTATGATTTTGGCTTCCAGTAACAAATCACTATAACACAAATCTTTCAGGAATTGTTGACTCAACACTGACGGCGTATTTCTCTTTTGAAAAGAACCTTGTGATAAGCTTTCGGACAGAGGTTATTTTGTAGAACTCTTCAGCTTTGGTTTGCATAAATTTGGGACAGAGGTGCTTCATCTATTACTTTTATTGTCCACTTTTTCATCAACTGGACCCAAACATTTCTAAAACATTTCTTAGTTTGTGTGTTTCTGTGTCTCAGAAAACCGTGGGTCCTATCATTTCCAGAAGACATTGTATCACCTCCAGGAGGGTGAAGTAGGAAGATCTGAAGTGTGAAGCTTTTTAAGGTATTTTTGTTTGTCTGAATAAAGAGCTCTAAAGCATGAGGCAATTCATCTGGGCTACCTGGTCAGGAAGTATCAAGTCCTCAGTATTCAGTGTTCAGTAAAGACCATTATGTTTAAGAGGCTGAGATGCTGAACGAGTAAAGTCAACATGCCTTCTGTTACTTGGAAGTGCTATGTTTCAAGTCACCTCCTTTTCTTTGCCCTATGATTAAATGCCCCGAATGGGAAAGTTTGTCATTCCTTGAAAAACCCTTTAGCCCGTGCTTGTTAGACTGTCTCCAGGAAAAATGTATCAAGTCTGCAGTCATAACACGAGTAGTTTTTATCCCCTGGAAAAGAGACCCGAACTTAAAAGTTAATTTAGATATGAAGAGACTTTCCTCACCGAGATCGAGATTTGCACATGTAATAGAGTAAGTAATAACACTATGGTTGAAAACCCCAAGTTGTTGGGTTAAGAGTCTGATGAGACCCAATCCAGAGACTTGGGTTTTCAGCTCAACAGACTAAACCCTCTTGTCTGGTAACATCAAGCTGTGGCTGTGCAGGTTTGCATCCTTGCAGTGCTGCCTCTGTTATATATGCATGCTGTGGTATTGCTGCTCAGATGGGAGACTGTAGCTATTTTACTTTTATTGTGCCTGGAAACAGTCCAGGGTTACAAACAGGGCACAGTGCTGTTGATGAACACATTTAAGTCTCACAGCCACCTGGAGTACAGAAGGATAATCAAACACAGGGAGCGTTCCATCATTTTCTGATGTTAGGATAGATTTAAAATTTATCCATTCATGGCAACTCTGAACAGAGTCTATGTGAGAACATAAAATGTCTATGTGAGAACATAAAACCTCCACAAATTTAAGTTTATATGTTCTACATCCTTACCCTATCCCCCATCACCCAGCTTAACAATGCAAGGGCAAAACAGCCACTGTAAATTTAATTGGCAGCTTCAGCCACTGAATTCCATCTCTCTTCCTCCCACATCCTGTGAGCCATCCATCAGGGCCTGTGTCATCCCTGTGATTGCTTTTCCTCCGTGTCCTCGTCACACCCCTGGGGCGCGCTAATCAACCTCGCCAAAGGCTTCTCTCACCTTCACAGGGTTCGCTTCAGCCCAAGCTCAGAACCCATTGCTTTATGAAGGGACCCAGGATCATGGCTCTATGGACATGTGAACATGTCCTTCGGTCATTTTGGGACGAGCTCTGCGCTGCCATTGGGCTCTTATCTCGTCCAGCAGGCCTGTGTTTTCCCCTCTGCCTGGAACTCGGTCCTCCCGTGTTTCAAAAACATTTCTTTTTTCTGTAAGCTTGAGATGAATGGTGTTTTTGCGGAAAAGCACCATGGGGCAGAAAGTAGAGAAGCAGCTAGAGCATCATCTCCACTGGGGCTGCTTTACCCACTGATACCTGCTGTCTCCTACCGTTACCTGCTGTCACCCGCTGTCCCCTGCTGTCACCTGCTGTCTCCTACCGTTACCTGCTGTCACCTGCTGTCTCCTACCGTTACCTGCTGTCACCCGCTGTCCCCTGCTGTCACCTGCTGTCTCCTACCGTTACCTGCT
>JABJVR010000032.1:3936277-3956700 GCA_025773905.1 Chitala chitala
GTCACCCGTTGTCCCCTGCTGTCACCTGCTGTCTCCTACCATTACCTGCTGTCACCCGCTGTCCCTTGCTGTCACCTGCTGTCTCCTACCGTTACCTGCTGTCACCCGCTGTCTCCTGCTGTCACCTGCCGTCACCCGCTGTCACCCCCTGTTACCTGCTGTCTTCATCTCACATGTGCATGTTAGCACAGTCGCTTCTCCTCTTCTTACTGTGTTTGCCTCCACCTTTCTGACTGGCTGTCCTTAGTCAACTGTCTCCTTTTCTCTCTCAATCTTCCTGTTCTTCTTAACTGCCTGACTCTGTCTCTCACTGTCTGACTCCTCCTAGTCAACTGTCTCACTCTTTCCCTGTCTGACACTACCTAGTTGACCATCTCCCTCTTTCTCACTCCCCCTAAATGATTCTCCCTCACTTTGTAACTGACTGACCATCCTAGGACATGGGCCCTAAGCTATGGAAAAAACATTATAGGCAGCTTTGCACTGGACAGTGTCAGAATGTACAAGGTGAAGGTGCGCATTAGGACTGGCTGAAATACAAACTCTATTTTCCAGCACACGACGGATGAAATCATTACAACAACCAGCGTAGTTCGCAGTGTGGTTTTAGTACAGAGCATTAGCACTGTGCTTTAATTCGTCCCAGCTGTAGTGATTAACATGCCAATCAGAAAGACAGCACGGCCCAAACCACAAGATGTCCCCTTAAACAGTGTGCCAGATGATGACTGCCATCCTGGAACATTAATCATGGGTGAAATGAGCGAACGAGCACATGCACACACACATGCAGCCTCTGCAGCCCACTGCCCCCAGCCTCCACAGCCCACTGCCTCTACAGCCCACTGCCCCAGCCTCTGCAGCCCACTGCCCCCAGCCTCCACAGCCCACTGCTCCCTGCGTCTACAGCCCACTGCTCCCAGTCTCTGCAGCCCACTGCCTCTGCAGCCCTCTTCTCCAGCCTCTGCAGCCCACTGCTCCCATCCTCCACACCCCACTACTCTCAGCCTCTGCAGCCCACTGCCTCTACAGCCCACTGCCCCCAGACTCTGCAGCCCACTGCTCCCTGCGTCTACAGCCCACTGCTCCCAGCCTCTGCAGCCCACTGCCTCTACAGCCCACTGCCTCCAGCCTCTGCAGCCCACTGCCCCAGCCTCTGCATCCTTTGCTAGTGCACTTCACACATAGCTGCCTCCACAGAAGTGCCTATGACAGATACGATTCACTGTGGATTCCGCTTGTGCTGCATGTAGTCTCTGACATTATAACATGCAGGATGTCAGCCATGTGTATTTAAGTTTTGTTGCCCCCCTATTCTTTGTTGTCATATTTATTTGTTTAGCAGATGCTTTCATCCACAGGGACTTGCACAACTTAAAATTTTAGCCTATAATCTTAATTCTGTTTTACTGTTGTATATTTGCAGCAAGTTGCTGGATCCTTGTTGTTCATGCCTTTAATGCCTTTAATTCATGCCTTCAATGCCTTTAATTCAAAACTACACTGGGAGTGTATCAACATTGCTTACTTGTGTGAATTGTCAAAGCTATAATAATGGACAAAATGTTCCAATATACAACAAATCAGAGGACATATGGAAAGTTTCTTGATTTGGAAATGTTGTTGTTTCAAAAAAGATTGATGTAAAAACTGTCACGTGATCACACCACGCACCTGAATCAAAGGTGGCCCTAATTACGCACCAAGAGCAATTCGGAGCACGACACCTTATTCAGAACATACTGCACATCTACAGTTCAGAACTCGTGCAGAGCAAATTAGCACCACAGCATACATAGCAAGTCAACAGCGATCTCACCAAGTTCGACCTCTGAACTTATAACAGTAAAACGACGGTGAGTCAAGTATGTGTATGTGTGTTTACCAAGGGCAGCTAATGGCTTGAACAGCATAGCCTGAGCACTCTTGCTGAACACAGCGCAACCATGTAATGTGTGTGTGTGTGTGTGTGTGTGTGTGAGTGTGTGTGTGTGTTTGTGTGTGTGTGTGTGTGTGTGTATAGCACTCACCTCCAATAGCAGTGGGAAGCTTGCAGAGTCCATGGCTTGTCCTTGTGCTCCAGTGTTACAAACGCTCCCGGGCCTGTGTAGTTGTGTAGCACAAAAAAGCCCCCCCCCCTGCCCCTCCCCTTCTACTGCTGCTTCTTGTTGACCTGCTGGAAGCTCAGCGAGGATGAAGACACCCTTCCTCTCATCCCTCTCTGAGTGTCCCTGCTCCGCGTTACCCACTTCACCCCGTCATCCTGTTGCCGTAGCTCATACAAAGAGCAGCAGCTTCCCTTGCCTGACCTGTGCAGCCAGCCTCCTCTCTGTCACCGGTGCTTCAGCCTCCGTCTCACCGAATAACAACAAGACAGACCTACTGAAAGAAAAACTCAAGTGAGTTTCTTTACCCGGACAAAACCTGCTGCTCACTCCCTCTGTCTCCCTCACTTCCTCTCTTTCTCCCTTTTTTCTTGTCTCTCTCTCCCTCTCTTCGTCTTTCTCCTCCCCCTTTTTCCTCTCTCTCTCTGTGTCCCCCCCTTCCCTCTCATGCTGTTCTGGAGTTCCAGCTGGTAAACTCTGTTTAACTCTAATTGACTTTCCTGTCTGTTTGGATCCTCCCTGATAGTGATGTCACTGTGGCAATCCCATAGACACACACACACCCACACACGCGCAAGCTCACTCACACACATGCTTTCTAAGATAAGGTCAAAACTGGGCTGGTCTATCAGCACAATGCAGGACAAAGAGAAAGCTATACCTTCCTGTTACGTCTTTTACCATCACAATAAATTTTTAAGTTTTATCATAAGAAATGTTTTTTAAAAACAGCAAACAGGACATAAATCTTAAATGTGTGCACAAAGTCGCACAACCATGGGTTAATATTATAAGAAAAAATGATGTAAGCCAATATAAGATAAAAGTTGTTCATCTACTGCCAAAATTATAAGCATCCTATAAATTTCTTACAGACAGGCTGTTTCCTTTGCTGATGTGCACACAAGTGTGCTTCTGGAGAGGCAATCGCTCCTTTTGCATCTTGGTTCCCTGAGGTCCTCATCTCCACCTAAGATGAGACAAGCCCCTTTCACAGGGATTCCCAGTGTTTTTTGTCCAGTTGTTTTGGGGCACAGACCATGGGACATGTCCTCCCACCCTCCCAAAGATGTTGTTTTTATTTCGGTATGAGAACCACTTTGAGAAACACATCACCGGTCCCCATCCACTTTTGCCATGAAAACTCCAGCCCTGCCTCTTGTCTATGGATTCCTTCTGTTGCTCCAGCAGCGTGGAGCAATTAAGTAAGGTGAACGCCTTCAACAAAAGTCCAAGAAGCACGATGTGGGACAAACATGGGTCAAGGATGCTGACTAATCAAACACATGAGTGAATGATGGACCTACAGGGCTTTCTGAATGAGCTGCAGATGGTGTGTCCTCCACCACAGGGATTTAGCGTGGGACAGTTTTGCCTACAGCACAGATCTAATGTGCCACGCACTCAGCTACAGTTTTGACCAGGCCTGAAAACTCACGTGTACACCAGAAGTAACATCAAAGCCAAGGCAGTGAAACGCAACCTGCCAGAGAATCCTGTGTCTCAGGTGGCCCACGTGAAGTTTATTCAACACTCGTAGTTTTGGCCAAAAATAACTTGTTTAAAGTAAAATACGGTTTATTTTAATTCTAAATTTAAATCAAGGTTAAACTTCTAGTTCATAATTTTTTTAATATGCCTCTTCACTCTTTTAATTTTTTTTTTTGCTTTTCGTCAAACTTGAATTACAAATGGGAGTTTTAACTCAGCTCAAAAGACACACAGTAGCATATGTGTGTGTGTTGTAATGTAAGCCAAGTCCGTAAGAAACGTAGATTTATTAAATAACTTTTGTTGAAGTGTTTCAGCTGTCAGTCAAAGCACTGTCTGAGGCATGGTAGGCTCATTGTTACGGGATACTAATGTGGTGACTGGGTATTGTCAAAGTGCTCTACATCTACAAGGGGGTGGGCGAAAGGTCACACTCACTGCGGAGCAACTCTTTGAGTCAAATCTCATCAAGGGAAAAACAGACTTTGGCTGACTTGTTTTCCACTCATTGGAAAAAGAAATCGTCTCTGTGTCTGGTCCAAATACACCTACCGTGGGATTGGTCTGGAGATTCACAAAGTGAAAGGCCGCCTGGTCTTCACTCTTCTAACACCTCCTTCTCTTTTTTCCATTTTTTGCATGAATAAATAAAAATAAATAAAATGGCAAAGTCGGAAAAGGAAAAGAGGTAAAAGGTGAACCTTTACACTGACAGTTGGATAATACAGATGCTGAGACTCGCTGAGGAACTAAAAGAAACCTGTTTATGGTTGCAGCACCGTTGACCCTTTGGGGTTTAAACCCGTAATTATGTAGCCAGTGTCCAAACATCTCCGCACAGCTGTGCTATTCATTGCTGTTGAATTTCAGGACCAAATGAAAATCTCAGCCAAAATGTGCAAAACTGTCATCAGATTTTACGCTGGTGTAGAGAAGAATCGCTGTTGACATTTAGCTATCCTACTGATGATTTTTAGGCATACACCATTAAGCGTGTGAGGGAACAAAAAGGACATTTCTATTTTGGCAAATGATTAACCAACTTTAATGAAAACAACCAAAAACCTAATGCTTAATCACAGTACTGTTTCAATGAAATTGTATAGAGGATACAATAGCTTTTACTTTACAATAATGGGCAAAGTCATTACAATGAGCAGTGAGAGTCAAGATGATTCGTCTAATGTTGAGCTGACCGCTGAGAGGCTGGTGGGTTCAGTTCTACTAATAAAAAAGTCTATATAAATTATGTGGCCCCGTCCCAGACTGAGACCTCCTCTGTGTAACAGGCAGGTAACATCTTAATTTGACTAATAAATACATTTTCACTTCTTTTGTGTTCTGGCTGTAGTGGATTTTGTAAATTCAATTCAATTCAATTCAATTTATTTTTATATAGCGCCTTTCGCAACAGCATGCCTCAAAGCGCTTTACATGTGCTGTATTTTACATGCAACACGATAGTTACGGTTTGTCACTGGGCAGACTGTAACAATGCACATCTCAGCCACCCAGGAGAGGAGCAGGAGTGTTTGTTGGGAAGAAGATCATCCTATTTAAGTCACGTCTGTCTGCTCTTTGGTCGGCAGCGGAAATGGAGGCGTGCACAGGGTGGGGGCAAAGTAAGCGAGAGAAGGAATTTGGTTATATTGCACACAGGCAGGCCGGTTCTGCAGTAACAGGAATTCCAAAGTGCATTTTTTGCAGAGATAAGATTCCTTTCCCCTGAGTTCACTGGTTGTGAGATGGAGGCCAAGAGACGGAAATGGTTGGGGGGTGGCTGCTGAGGCCTTCACCCATTCTTCTCGTCCATACAGCTGCCCCCCCCCCAGCTCTCCCAATGGCACCACTGGCCAAAAGTGACACAATGACAGACAACATGTTTCTTTTAAACATGCTGTTTAGAAGAATGTTCAGAGAAATCTGCACAAACAGTCAATGCCGGAGTTGTTCT
The DNA here is from genome assembly GCA_025773905.1 of Chitala chitala. NCBI lineage: Eukaryota > Metazoa > Chordata > Actinopteri > Osteoglossiformes > Notopteridae > Chitala > Chitala chitala. The sequence continues at coordinate 3,941,828 of JABJVR010000032.1, forward strand.
TGGATGGTCATGTGATAAAACTTCACCCTTTTTTCCTCCTGTACAACGTCCCCCTGTCTGTCTTACCTTCCTAAAGTTACAAATGAACTGCAGTTATGTCATGAACTCAAACAACGAGAACATGGGTGTTGCTCGGGGGAAAAGAGAAGCTGAAAACGTTGGTGTTTGTTTTGTCAATATGATAAAGGTTTTATAAATTAATATACACATTTAGGCAAGAGGAATATAGGTAGGCAACATGTGTGTATGTCTTACCAGTTTTGGGGTTCCTTGCTTCCTGGTTTGTGCTGTCTGGCATTTACAGTTTCTGTAGGTACTGTTAGGTCTGCAGGTAGAAGACATCAATCAGGGAGAAGCACAAAACCAGCCATGACCACATTTTGTTAACTACCACAGTACACTTTATTTTCTTTAGAATATAGTGCAGGCCCCATTTACCCAAACAATATACAGGGACAAAGGAACCTTAAAAACCTGACATAAATAAAGACAGATAACATGTAATTTTAGATTTATTGGCTTAATTTTAGAAATAATGAACTCCACTCTTCAACATCCACATACACTGCATACAGAACGGCAGGGAAAAGCAGCGGGGGTTTTATGGTTTTTTTGTCAAACATTGTGGGTTTTTTTTTTTGTCAGCCCAGGAAGTGTTGTTTACTTAGTATCCCAGAGCTGCGGTGTGTCTCACATGAAGAAATGGAAGTCCACCAGCTGCTCTTCACTGACGGCTCTTCAGTTCTGCACGCTGCTGCTACCACTGCTGTGAAGAGGAGAGGCTCATCTCCGCACCGGCTGACCTGGGCCCTGCACAGCCCAGCTGCCTGCTGCCATTATGAATGTGAAGGATATGCAGTACTTGACAAGCATCATTAGCATTCAGACTTACCAATCAATCAATGTGCTGGTTCACCAGCTTATTAACACAAAATACAGTTATCATGTAGTCCGTGTCTGAACTGATTTACTCACAGTGTTTTTGAATTCCAGCATTTAAAATAATTAAGTGAGGGCATGCATTTTCCCACTGTGCAGCACACCAGTGGTCTCCATAGCATCATTGAGAACTCTCTGTACTACACAACACTTCACAGTTTGTCTTGTTTCAGTTGGGTCTAATCTGCTCAGACAAACCGTTTCCTTTTTTCCTTTTTATTATCAGTAGGCTGCCTGTTTTGGCTTGAAGACCACATGACCTGGTTAACAACAGTTCATATGTTCATATGCCCTATAAAAATCATGATTTTGCTAGCAATCTCTGCATAAGCATAAACATCTAATGTAAAGATTCTGTTTGATTATGTGTGTATAACCATGTGCTGGTTATACACTGTGCTAACTTCCAGTGACAACCATTAAGTATGCTGTATGTTTCTGTGGTGTTCTAAGAGCAAACATCTGGAGGAGGTTCATCTCAGTGGCCTCAAGCAGGAGCTCAAACTGAACCTGTCACACGTCTCTCAAAATATCCCGATCAGCTTCACCTTCTCATGGAGTCTTCGCCCACTCCATCGCTAAAAGAGATAATTCGGTACTATCACTGCAGCCCTTCCTGAAACCTTCCTGTTCCACAACTGACTGCAGCCCTCAGACAAACGTGTCGCTTGGACCGACTGCTAAGTTGATAACCGAGCCCCGATCCAGATGCCTGTTCTCTGTCTCCCAGCACTTCTAGTAACACCAATCCCTGCCTGGCTAAACTTTTTTGCTGGCAGCATTATGGGATGGCATAATAACACACACAACATCGCTCATAGACAGCTGTGGCTAATGGCAATTGTCACTCCTCGATGCACCAAACTTCAGACTCGAGGTCAGTATGGGGAAATCACAGCTTTCTAATTTCTTAAAACAGCTGTCATTTGCCTTCATATAATTTATCACGTAATTGTGTCAGAGTCTTACAAGATGGCATGCAATGTAACCTCACACTAGCTTCCTACCACTTTAAAGCTTTTAAAAGTATAAGTTCACTCAGCTACAAGTGGAAGTGTCGATGTAAGGAGATACATTAAGGTAACATTTGGGTGTCAGATAAATGACCATCTGGTACAGCTAAATTATCTGTGTTAAGAGATACTGTATTTTTCAAGGACCTCTGCAGATTTCTGGACTTTCATCCACTTGTACAGCATGAAGATAAGAGCTGGCCTGATGGGGACCATTAGCTCCATGCTACAGCCCAGGGTCACCAAGAGCTGATCCCATGGAGCCTCAGTTCAAGTACACCAAACATCTATCTTAAAAGCACTTACCTCTGGAACAGAGTCAGCCTGCTAACAACCTGCTAAGAGCCTGTGGCTGAGCCCTGTGAATGATGGTGAACAGTGGAGGAATAGTGGTGAAAATCAATGTAGTCTGTGCTCGAACATGGTTCAGAGAAGCAAAAGTTACATCTCCTTACTTCACTCAGAAATACTATAGTGAAAAACATGAGGCTTTTTTTCTGGGAAAGAAACCCATAAAGGTGATATAAATAAAATGATATTTTGTGTCTCTCCTAGAAGAAACCGAAGGTTGCATGCTTTGCAGAAAATGTTCCTGATGCAGAGCCATTCCAGTTATAACACTCCGTTGTTGATGACTGATGTGTTCTGTTGAAAACACACTAAAACAAAGTCCAACTGAATGGACCAAAGTTCTGGATTTGCCATCTGTTAGGGCTCTCTTTAGCCTTTTTCTTAATGACTTTCCATTTGTTCAAGCTAACAGATGCGAGTAAAGTGGTCTCCGTGTTCTACCTTGGTAACGTATGAGGGCGAACTCCAACCATCCATTATCATGGAACTGACACAGTTTGCCCCCACAATCAATGCACAGCGATCAGACCTGCAATTAACTTAATCTCACAAGCTGTTTATCTGTGGCAAGAACAGCAAGTACACAAGTAACAAAATAACTGTCCTCTTCCGATGGTTAGAAGCACGCAGGGGACTTTTGACTCAGGGGGAGGGAGAAAGGGGGTAGGAATAACAGGAAACAACCCCCCACCCCCCCATTGATATAAACCTGGCTGGCCATATGAAATAGATAAATAACTGAGTAACCCAAAGAAGCACAATCCAAAAGCCATGGGTTCCTCAATCCAAACAGGAACACCTGCATCTCTCCTGGACCGAGTCTGTTGTCATGACGCTGGCTTGCGTTGTGTGTAAACAGTTTATAGTTGAGTGAAGGGCAGGTCAGGGAGTGGGGGGGGGCAGTGGGGGACCAAGGAAGAGAGAAAACACAGCATGTAAATCCCACAGAGTTGAAGGTGGGGGGGAGTTAGGCACAAAAGAAGTTTTACCAGCTGGCCATGACCACACTGATGGACATGTGGGACTTCCGGGCACTTAAGGGGCCACTTTCAGCCTGACGAACAGAGGGTTTAATGGACTGCTCTGCTTGTTCATGAACATGCTCAATAATGATGGCTTTAGCCATGTATGTATACAGCAGGAATTGCGCAGAAAGCTGGTAGCGACTAGCAGTGTAGCTGTTCATTTGCTCTGAGACACTCACAGCATGTTTGTAGATGGGAGATCACCTGATTTGAATGAGACATTTAAAAAGTCGCCTCAGCAGTTTGCTGTGTCTTCCAGCCTACAACATTTTTAAAAATGATTAGCTGCCCACAAAAAGCTACAGTTGGAAAAATTTAACTTTTAAATGTATTTTTTGCATCTGTTATTTGTTAGTAGGAGATTGCTTTGGCCTGAGCTATGTTATGTTGTACAATGTACTGTGTAACTCAGTTATTTTTGTGTTAGCTATAATACAGCAGGCATACATTGTACACTGTGAAGGAATGGCACCAACAGATATGACCGTGTGACAAGGCCAAAAGGGGCTGGTTCAGGAGAGCCAAGCTACACAGTGCCAGCCAAGGGTCTGCCAACCCAGCACAGGGAACAGAAGGCACAGAAATGAGAAAGCAGGAATGTGGCAGGAGTGTGGGGGAGGGGTGGGATGAACTATGCACATTATCTCAGCTGTGTGTTTACCCAGACTTAGATTCCTGGATATCATCAGTAAATAAGAGGCCTGAGAGGGACGTGTCCTGGGATTAGGCCAGATATTGGCCCCTGCCCCCCCCAGCTCCAGCCCCAGCTGTGCCAAGATGGAAGTGGAGACTGTGCTGCAGGGCTGGGAGAGGGCACTTCCCCCTGACTAGACCGCACGCGCCAGGAAAGAACCACCAGTCCAGGGTCAACAGCCTGAGCCAAGACAGCCCTGAAGGAAAATAGGGTGACAATATACCACTAGTGCTAATTACTGATACAAGCAACATCTCTGCCGAACTAGTTTGTTTACTAATACGTTGCCCAGGCCTTCATCTGATCATTCTGCTGTTACAGTAATAAGTAGTGTATAAGATGTTGGGTTGTCATGGAGATTTTTTGGGGAGGATGAAAGTACCAGATGCATTCTGTTGGCTTAGACAGAGCATAGACAGCAGTCTGCCCAAGATGAAGGTCACCCCACACAAAAAAAACATGAGGTGACAGTGTGTGCAGAAGGAGCCGTGGTAATAGACAGATGTCCTTGTCATGACACAAATAAATGAAGCAGTTTGCTGGGGGGGGGGGGGGCTGGGAACATCATGAGAGCGCTTGTGAATTTGAAGCAGGAGGGGGTGAGAGTGCGTGCGTGAGTTAAATTAGAAGCAATTACACAGCCCCTACTTCCACCCCTCCTCTAAAGCCCACCCTGGAAAGACTTTCTTGATGATGTGAAAGAAGAGAAACAAGATAAACGCAGGAAGGAGAGGAGAGAAAAACTGAGTGACACTGTGGGTGGGGCGGGGGGGCTAAGGGGGTCGTGAGGCCGGAACAAAGGTAGTGCTGTGAACTCTTTCCCCTCTAGTTCATGAAAACACATTTTAGATTGCTGTCCCATATAAGTCACAGTGAGGGACGTTAAAGATGAAAGGATATCCTGCCTTATTCTTTCCTTTCAAAGTGAAGTATTTTTGCAGCAGGCTTGTCAGTATCTCCAGAATACCCCTGCAGTTGTTGTACCTGAAGTCAAACTCTGCACACATCCCTGTTCAATTTTCCCCAGGTACAGACACAGCGATGCTTGCAAGTCAGGGTTGTTACCACACTGGCATTCAAAAAGAAATGCTCACATTTTGTTTTTAGCCATACTGACATACATGCTAAAAAAGAACGTAAAAACACGACATACACTGCCATGCTTAATTACTGTTTAGTAGGTCCTCCTCTAGCCTTGATGTCCTCTTCACACCACACTGGTATACTTACATCAATGTATTACATTATGTAGAAGTGTAGCTTCCCATGCATTCTTTACTGTTGTCCAATCCATTGTAGATTGTACATCGGGTACCTCTGCACTCACTCATCATTGCTTCAATCACTTTATGGATTTTGAGCACCATACCTTGCTATACGGCTCTTACAAAGTCAAGGTAAGTCATAGTCATCGCACAAATCTAGTGACCTGAATCCTTGCGGTTTTACATGGTCCTTCTGCAGCTGTTTGAGACGTATGAAAGACATATTTCAGACAATTCGTAAAATATTTTAGATATATGAAAAACTGTTGGTAAATACCAGAATAGTATATATGCACATCTCAGCAATTCCTTTTGACAGTGTAGCAATGCTAGCAGTAATACAATAATGCTATTTGCCTACAGGAAAACTGAGAAAAACAGGCAATTGATACTATCTGTTCTACCTCCTATGTCCAGTGTGGTACATTTTTCAAAACCTTGTACCTCAGTATATGGCTTTTTGCCTGCAATCTCAGGCACTGGGCAAGCTAGGACCTTCTATAGGGACATGCATGGAAGGTCACAGGAACCCAGCCCGCTCACGCTGTCTTCACACTGATAACAGGAATGTTTTTGTTTTCACATAAGTAACTCTAAACTTGACGTTTGGCAAACTTCAGCCATGCTTGGGAACTGGCACCAGACAACAAACAGAGTCAGTTCCAACAGGAAACCACTTTTTAGATATTACTTTTTTCCCCCATCCACCATTTCTTTTTTCATCATTATTAAATGATTATTGCAGCAAAGCTGCTTCTGTGGACAGTTCAAGCAGGATGCTTCTACTCCTGAGTCACAGTCCCCGGGAGCGTCTCCTTCACCAATAAAACAGCATAAGAGGGAAGTGCTACCTAATGTCATTTCACTCCAGTTCAAATTCTTACAATATATTAAATTTATGGCCTAATTTAATTTCCTTTTGGTTAACACTATTAAGTATGTTAGCTTACTGCCTAGTTCAATTTCCTTTCATTTCTAACTGTTTTGATATGTTCAGTTTGGGACTTTGTTTAGTTCCACATCAATCCCCGCTTAAACATTTTAAGCAAAGAGTCAAGGACTATATGCCATTACACTAATTAAAGTGTTCTCGTTATTTCCAAACATGCTCTTAAAAGTGATCTTCTAATTTTACACACTGAAGTGGATAGGTTTGTTAAGGACCCTAAACTGAGAAATGCACAGACGATTGCCGACATACATAATTAATGCGTTCTGCGATGTATTATATAACGCAGTTTTTGCCGGCTGTCGGATTTTCCCCAAACGAAATGCCAAAACTGAATTCATACGCAATTTCCGATAAACTTTGTCCTCTATACATCTTCATCAATTTCATTCACATCTAAATCGATCATGACGTTTGCAAGTTGGCTCTTTTTTTCCATTCAGGCGCACATTTACCACCAGGCGCAGTTCCAAATACGAAATATTCTGAAATTTCTTGCATAAATACGGATTGTGTATGTGGGAATTACGTATCCAGAGAACTAGCTGTATATGCTTCACAGGGATTCTAAGAGTTTTCACTTGGACAAATTCTACTTATCACTGCAAGTACAGAGCAGTTCATTTACAGTAAGCACCCTGTTGTCATCTTGAGTACAAATTGAACATTGTACATAAACAAGATAGTATGTTAAAGATGTTGTCCATATACACTGTAGGTCATCACTGAAAATGGGTTTTAGGAATTTGCATGAGTTGATGGTGTAAGGTGAGGTTGAAGATTTATGCTATTTACAGGAACTAAATGTTTCACCTCCATAACCAGTCCAGTGAAAGGAATTCCACCTGCTGAAAACAATCTTTTATTTGCAATGTGCTATCACCATTCATCATCTCTAGCAAAGAAAGACTAGGGTGCAAGTTTGAGGTGGGCAGTTTTATGCTGAGGTTGGTTGATTAAAGAAACATTCTGGAAGATATAGAACCCTTGGTTTCTCATGTGGTTCCTGAGATTTGGAGCTCGAGAACTTCTGCTTGAGGGCGGCATCTCCGACTCTCATTAGCTATATCCCCTCCTGTGTTTAGTCTGAGAAGAGCCCTTGGGCTTTCATGTAGATGAAAGCATCCTGATATATCTCTTGGTAATTAGAGCCCACTTCTCATCGCTTCCTGTCTAGACTGAAGCAGTGCCACACACCCAGCCACCTTGTGAAGGATGCCCAGCTTTTCATGACGTCCCTTAGCGCTTATTGTCATTTCCTCATTCTCATTCTCAAGCCGTGCCTGTCGACACATCCAGCCCCAGAGTCTCTGGCCAGAAAGATCACAGAGCTCCGCTGTCCTGTCAGAGGGGACCAATATTAGCCAGCTCTGCTTTCCCTAGAGTCTACTCTTCAAACTGCTCAACAAAGGCTTTGAGCCACTGACTAATTTGTGTTTAGCATCTCTGGGGTGCAGAACAGCTCTCCTGAAACACGCCACTTGGTTTGTCTGTGCCCTAATTGCTACAGGATAGAATTCAGTCAGTACTACAATGTAATGTGTAATTTAGCAGTTCATACCATTTCTCTGCTTTTTCACCATCACATTAGTATCTAACAGACTTTATTCATTTTTAAATAATTCCAAATTGAAAAGAACACTAAATAAACATGCAATAAGTATGTATTCAGGTGTGTTTTTCCTTTAGAAATTACAGTCTAAGTGCACAGTAGTACTGTGAGTAATGTATAGGAATTTACTAATTATATTGCAATGAACAGCAGTCAGTTAAAAACGATGTGGTCTTTTATCCCTGGACTTTCCCATTTAGTTAAGTGACAGACTGCAGTGCACTTTCTTTCCAGTTCATGCTTTGTGGTGTCTGCTTTTTGACAGATAACCCCATGCCATTATCAATCCTGAGTGTGACCCAGCCTTGTCTAAAACTCTGAATAACCCATCAAGAGGCCTTTCTAAGCCTTCTGCGGTGATGTAACACAAGCACACTCAGGCCCAAGACTCGAACTTCCTGCTGAACTTCGCCATCCACCTGCTCCAACTGCCTGCCGACCGGCCCAGCATTCAGTCATCACTCCCACATCACGGAGCCAGCGTGCAGGACAGGTGAGCGCACTCTTTCCATTGAGCGCACCCTTCCTTCCATACAAAGAAACTGCAGAGCGTCAAAGAGAGGCGTTTCTAACGAACCCAGACATGAAAAGTAAATACAGCAGCTTGCCTGCGATGGCCCGAAAAATGGTTAGGTTACAAGGCGGCTAAGCAGCCGGGAAGAGTTCACAAAAACCTGCTGTCTTGACGTCTTTTTAAATAGGAAGAGAGACATACAGAGGATCAAAACGTTCTGCCTTTTATCTCAAGTCGACGGTGTGCAGTTATGTTTTCCATATCCCTGCCACACTTGAAACCATTCGTCACAGAACCAAACGATTCACACTTATCTACTGCCTAGAAGCACGTTCCTCACTTATCGCCGGTTGCACTCAAGGAGGAAGAAAAGCCCCGCATGTCGAGCTGCTCGACAACGGCCCACAGTGGCTCCTGTGACTTCATGGTCTCTGGAGGGCCTCCAACATTCCCCAGTGCATAAAGCAAATATGGAAGTGACTCAGTCCTCCTCTGTGGACGCCACAATGGGTACAGTCTCATAAACAGTCCTAAGGCTTCAGTCCCTATCTCTGTAAAAACAGAGCAGTAGTGTCGGCTAGGCACTGAACCAAGACACCAAGCTTAGACCAATACAAACTGACACCAATTCTGTAACTTTCTAAAGAACTGTGGAATGGTGGGAAAACGGCAAACCATGGACAAGCACGAACACTTCACAGGAAAACGGTTTAAAAAAATGCCTTTCTGTTCTGGGAGCAAAAATGTATGAAATGGTTGTATTTCAAATTTCTTAATGCTCATTCACTTTATTGGTACAGCTGGGAGTTGTGGTTTATCTTCAGACTGCAAGTCACAGCTAATGTCCAAAATAACACGTACAGTCTAGGTTGGGTTGCCACCAAACCCAGACTTTAAGATGTTTGGAATTTTAGCTGCACCGCAAGCGGAAGACACTGAAGCTCACAGATGGTAGGAGAGCACACAGTCACAAGGAGAGAAGTATGACAGACATCATAATATTCACCAACTCACTGAACACTTCGTCTTCGTGACAATGTAAGCCTGACATTCAGAGACCAGGGAGAAAAAAAAAAAAAATTAATTCTGCTTTCTGGTTTCACAAATTGTAACATAAGATGCGAAAACAAAAATACAACTAAAGGCCCAAAGATCAAAGGAAACCATTCTGCTCATTTGTCACCTAAAACTAATTGCCTACGATCCACCATTTATTGGAGATAACTCAGGTTGTGTTTCATTTATACGACTCCCAATATTCCTCATTTAACCAGGGACACTTGATTACAAACAAAAAATCACCCGAAATAAAACCAGAAGTGAAAAGTTAGTAACTAACCCTATCATGCATTTAATATAAGGAAATTCCCATCCACACTTTCCATGAGGTTAAACAGTTTTAAGTTGTACGGGAATTCCAGCTGTCATCTAGCCAAAGTGAAACTTACACACACCTATTACAAGTACAGTCATATATCACACTGCAAGGATGACTGACCCTGGGCAGACATACTGTATACCGCGATGAATAATAAGTCATTCAGTTTTTAACATTTCCTTTTGGTCCCATTTGAAAAACTAACCAAACCAGCCCCTGGAAAGTCTTAATTCAGCTGTTTTTTTCTGTTACCTTTATCTTGGTTTCCTACAAATACATCAGTATCTGAGGAAGAAAAAAAAAGGTGAGAGGTCACCAAAGAACTTATCACAGTACAGCACAAAGAGAATCACTGTTACATTCTCTTGTCATTTTAAAAAGATATAACTGCAAGAGGATGATGAGAATGGAAGAAAAAGTCTAAATTTCCTTACATGCCATCAGCACAGACGACTATGATGATGATAATCCAAGCTAGATATTTTAATGGTGTACAGGGTGTGTTGATCCAACCTGAATTTTAATAAAGACAGGCTTGTCAATGAGATGCTCTAATTGACTTGATTGTCGATTTGATCAGTTATAATTCCTTGGGTTTAAGAGCCATGATTGCAATGAATTTAATTTGAAATGCATTTGTATTTATTCAGGACAGTAAAATGAAACCTAACCTCTAACTAATCACAAACCAAAATAACTGCTTTAAGATTAGGTCACTACAATAAACATCCAGATATCACTAAAAGTTCCATTATTTCAGAGCTGTACATGTACTTTCTGAAAGCACATCACGAAGCATAGAGAAACCTTTGCAGATATAGGTTGATGTAGGTGGTGTGAGATAGATGTGCCTATGTATTTTTGAAGACCATCACAGGCATGTTTCCCAGCACTTAACAGGAAGCTAGAGGGCTACAAACAGGAAGAAGAGGAATGTGTTTCCTCGCAGCTGATACTGGACAGGGCAGATTCCTTTTGCCAGTTGTAAAAGAGGTCGTCCAACTCAAGTGACACACAGAAATGCAAAGAAATACAATACAAACATTTTAAATAATTTCACTAATATCATTGTGAAAAATTTTACAGCACTCTGAAAAATTCATTTTGACAAGTGATCAATTAAAAGTGCATTAATACGTTTTCAGAAATTACATATCGAAAATATAGATATTGAATTAAATGTTAAAATGGCAGGGCTTAATGCAACCCAGGTCCTATGAAAGCAATACAAATTCTGACTTTCAATTCTGGCTTTCAATCTAATGACCATTGTTACGTTCACTTACGCACTGCAAATTTACAATACGACGAATTGCCCAGATTTATGTAAGTGTACACTGTATGTCTGTACCAAAAACAGCAAAAATATTTTCAACAAGCATATAGCCCTGATTTAGACCACCAGAGAAAGGAGGTCTGCTGCTGTCACCTAAATTAAATGAATGCATCAGCAAAAAGATGCCATTAAAGTATTTAACTATGTTAATGCCTAGATTTTCTGTATCCACATTACTTTTCATCAAATATTTCTCCAAAATACTCTCAGTGAGAAAAACACATAGACCTCAGTTCAGCGTAAATTTCATAAGCACCATCACCGCGTCCTGATGAAACAAACACTAGTTTGGAAACCAAGGTGCAAAGGGTTTTACATCCCTGCGCACTTCCTACTGGTGAAGGTTTCAAACAGCAGAATGGCACATGAATACAGAGTTAACTTCCATTTTTCAAGAGTATAACATACAACTGTAACCACAGCAGACAGAGTGCTGAAAATATTTTACATGTAGATCAACAGACAAAGACCGAACATAAATCAACAATGCCTCAGTCACATGACAAAAGACCTCTCACACCTTATCAATTATCTGGATGTGCAATTTAAAAATAGCACATATACAAGTATCTGACCCACATATACTATGCAGGCAGTGTTTATTCTCATAGGTCCTCCTGAAAGCTGAAAACACACCAGAACATAAAAAAACTCCTAAAGTGATAGAACTGGATAGCCAAAGGAAATTAAAACCAGATGGCAATCTGACTTTTAAGAGGACAAAAAGATTTTCCAGACAATTATATCTGAAATCCACCTGTAGCCATTTCCTCTCTTCTTTTCCAGAACCACTTGATAAGAGCTCCGTGTTTTTCTGCAGCGCTCTCCCGATACGTTAATCTGTAGGCACTGACATCACTGCCACCTAGTGTTCATCAGCAGCAGCACATGTCAAATAAGTATTCAGCTCACTAAGTTACCATGACAGGCTGCGACACTGTATGGGAAATTCCGTTAAGTTCAACCAATATGAGTTAAAGTAGTGTAACTTTAAAAAGAACAACGGAGATTTCCTCAATGCTGATTTAATAGCGTACTGAAAAAATGTCACAATGTCACATGCGAAGCGAACTTTAAATCTGCTAGCAATCAAGCAATACATCAACACAGATGTTAACCGTGCAAAATACGAATTCACAAGACATCAGAAAATTTTCTCAACACCAGCGTCAAAGCTGTACGAAATTATATCAGGACAACGGAGCAAAGCTTCCTTTTGAACGCCAATTGGAGTCTGCAGGTCCGACACTTGAAAATTTAACACGTCAATATCGGAGGAGCCGAACTTTGCCTCCACGTGGACTTTTTCATACATGTCAAACTGCACTTGATTGTTGGTCATGGCCAAAAGGCTTCTCAGGTATCGCTCCCTCAGGTGCGAGCGGGCCCGCTGCTCGTCCCGCAGCTGACAGCCGTCGGCCTCGGCCGGAGACGACGCTGAGATTGTGGTGGGACAGAGGGCCAAGAACCGCGGGGAACTGGGATCGAAGCCTCGGCTGTTTGGGTCCGGTCCACGTGGAAGGCGCAACACAGACACGGGCGTTTTCATTCTTGCAGCCGACATCTGAAGATCTGACTTACACATACCTGTAATTAAAAATAAGTATGCAAACAAAGAAAAAAAATTAGCTCAGTTGTAGCCTGTCAGTAGTACTGTATTTTACAGGTTAACCATCTAAATTCCAATATCGTGTAAATAATAAACGTCTTGTGCTTCAATAATTTCAAATGTTTTCAACAGCACAAATACACTTACATTAATGTTTACACTCCGCCATCTACTTTCATTAATTAACACTTTTAACCTTTCAAACTAGCGGTTTTTCTTTAGTGGACTTTTTGACTATAGTACAAATACGTCTGTGTGTACTTACTGCCACCTAGCGTAGTGGAGTAAACAGTTCATATTTTTTTAAGTCGATCTGTAATCTGCTATGCATGGTATTCATTAAATGACATCGCAATAGCCACCGCATACAAAACGTTTTTAAACCATACAAATTAAAAAAAAAAAAAAACCTCCCCAAACCTACCATTGCATTTACTGTGACTCTGGGATCTGGACAATAAATAATATGATCACAGATTCCCTTACTCTGAATACTTGAGAAAATACATTGATGCTCATTTCTCACATAGAGCAGTGGTTCTCAATCTTACTTGGTTAGTGTATCCCCTCTTGCATGATATTTTATGTGCTTTTTGTACATTCATGAAGGTAATTTTTTCAAAGGAATTTGAAAATACTTCATCAAAATGTATTTCATATTCATTCATTCATTTTCTATACCACTTCATCCTGTTAAGGACCATGGGAAGCCTGGAGCCCATCCCAGGACACACACAAGGCAGGGGACACCCAGGGCGGGGTGCCAACCCACCACAGGGCACACACACACAATATTGGAGACATCAATCAACCTAACCCACATGTCTTTGGACTGTGGGAGGAAACCGGTGAACACCCACCAAGCACAGGGAGAACATGCAAACCCCACGCACACAGACCCAAGGCAGGAATCAAACCCCAGGCCTGGAGTTGGGAGGCAACAGTGCTAACCACCACACCACCATGCCACCTATTTCATATTTTATATTAAATTTTATACTGCATTTTACTGTCAAATGTTATTCTGTGAAGTGCACACTAAGGTGCAGTTGAGTGCTCCTGGGGGTACTGGTAACCTCATTTGAGATCCACTGGTGCAAAGCATGCAAAAAGATGGTGAGAAAAAATTACCCTGTATTTCACAGTGTCTCAGTTTAACATCATTCCACAATTTACTTCTCTATTAGGTGTATGAACTTTGATTTTTTTTCTCATTGTGTTTATGTTCACTTTTAATTGTTTACTTCTGTACCTTAAGAATAGTGAATCTACAGATTAAAAGCCACATTATGACAGCTCAGCAGATAGTCCTGTCACCTAACACACTGCTGGCATCCAATCTGACCCTGAGTACTGTTTATGTATGATCTGTATAATAATACATACAATGCACATATATGATGTACACATACATACACTATATTGCCAAAAGTATTGGGACGCCTGCCTATACATGCACATGAACTTTAATGGCATCCCAGTCTTAGTCCGTAGGGTTCAATATTGACTTGCCCCACCATTTGCAGCTATAACAGTTTCAACTCTTCTGGGAAGGCTGTCCTCAAGGTTTAGGAGTGTGTCTATGGGAATGTTTAACCATTCTTCCAGAAGCGTATTTGTGAGGTCAGGCACTGATGTTAGACTATAAACCCTGGCTTGCAGTCTCCGCTCTAATTCATCTGAAAGGTGTTCTGTCGGGTTGAGGTCAGGACTCTGTGCAGGCCAGTCAAGTTCCTCCACCCCAAACTCGCTCATCCATGTCTTTATGGACCTTGCTGTGTGCACTGGTGCGCAGTCATGTTGGAACAGGAAGGGGCCATCCCCAAACTGTTCCCACAAAGCTGGGAGCATGAAATTGTCCAAAACGTCTTGGTATGTTGACGCCTTAAGAGTTCCCTTCACTGGAACTAAGGGTCCAAGCCCAACCCCTGAAAAACCCCACACCATAATCCCCCCTCCACCAAACTTTATACTTGGCACAATTCAGTCAGGCAAGTACTGTTCTCCTGGCAACGGCCAAACCCAGACACGTCCATTGGATTGCCAGACAGAGAAGTGCGATTCATCGCTCCAGAGAACACGTCTCCTCTGCTCTAGAGTCCAGTGCCGGTGTGCTTTACACCACTGCATCCGATGCTTTGCATTGCACTTGGTGATGTAAGGCTTGGATGCAGCTGCTCGGCCATGG
>JABJVR010000032.1:3956800-4005944 GCA_025773905.1 Chitala chitala
CAAACTCCACGCACACAGACCCAAAGCGGGAATTGAGCCTCAGGCCTGGAGGTGCGCGGCGACAGCGCTAACCACCATGCCACCGTGCCGCCTTACATAACATGATATAGGCTTAAACTCTGTGTGTGTGTGTGTGTGTGTGTGTGTGTGTGTGCGCGCGCGCACGCGCGCGCGCGCACGCACCCTGTAATGAATTGGCACTCTCTCTAGCATGTCCCTGCTTTATGTCCTAAGTTGTCTGTGATAGGCTCCAGGCCACATGTGACCCTGCAAAGGATGTGTGGTTAGATAATGGATGAATGGATGATGTTATGTTTCTTAGTTTGTTGAATGCAATATTGCACACAAATGGATGGAACTACTCAGTCTGCCCATTTTAATAACAGCTCATCATAATCATTAAAGCTAATAAAAGAGAACCTGTATGAGACCATTGTTAAAACACATGCAGAAATGCATAAGAATAGTAGGTGTTACCAAACACCATAATCCTCTTATTGTCAAATTACATTAAAAACATACATATGCCTAATATCATATACTGTATTTTCTACCACTACTACTACTTTTACTACTACTACCGCTAATAACAAAAACAATAAGAATGAAATTAACAACATAACTCATAAAATCAATATTTAATTACATATAATGTGTACCGAGATATTTTATTATTGAAAGATCTACAACCACTGGATACAGTATTACTTAACACATATACATAATAGTTACGTAAAACGTTTTTTGTAATTTGTTCATCTTCATAATGTATTGACGTTGTATTATTTGTATGAAATACACACCGCTCAATAATAAGTAATTTTATTATGCTATGTTTATTTCAGTAATAATAACTACTGGACATTGTGTTTACAGTTTAGTCGTCTAATGACCAGTTCTTAAAACCCCACCTCATCAGAGTAGAGACAGCCAATAGCTTTGTGCGCGTTTTGCATTTGTTCGCAAAGCATTATAGCTCGTCAGAATTTAACTTGTCAGAACGATATTTCTTGATGTTTCTGATTGTAAATCATGCTCATAGCTGTGTACATTTTACTGTAAATACTATAAATCGAATTTGTGAGAACATGTTTCCCACCGGGATTTAAAACGATATTTACCTGCAGGGATTTAAATTCAGTCCAACTTCCTTCAACTATTGCCCGGATGAGCCTCGGTGGTCCGGGGTGCAGGCTTCAAACCTGTAGCTGCTTAGCGGCAGAGTGGTTCAATTCCACCTTTCGGGCGGTGTTGGATTCAACCATGCAAGAATGTGATTTCGTGTGAGTTAAATTTATTTAATCCACTTTATAAAGAGGCGTTAAAACGTCGTTAGTCTGTCTAAAGGGAAATATTCAGAACGGAACAATTACATAATCACTTGTTGAAGTAGTACAATGTAAATGTACTTAACTTTACATTGTCGCACACTTATATTCAAAATTCACATAAGGAATAAAGAAAAGGTCGCACACTATCCATAACCAATGGTCACTTTGTTTACGCAGACATGGGCGTATCAGGATCCGCACGTGATTAGGTGGGCGTGTCCACGGAGGCGGAAGTACGGCGCTTTGCCCTTCAGTGAAAAGGAGTGACGTCATAAGAAGTTGCCTTGTGGCGTTTTTATGCTTCCTTTTCATATGTCACATGTTTTGAAGTAAAGTGGTGTTTTTCAAAGGTAAATTTTGTATGTGGTGTACTTTCAGGTATAACGTTAAAACTGAAATAACATTATTATGTTTGTATTGCTGTATTAGTTTCCTGCAGATGTACAGGATAGTACGATATAACCAATGTGCTAATCGAACATTGCAGATAGTAAACTGGTGTAAAATACATTAAGGATTAGATTGATAATTTGAATTTTAAAATGACTTAAAGCCGTAAGTGTCGTGCTCTTACTATTTATTGTGACATGGTTACTTTCCAGGGTGAATTTCTTCAACCCTCTGGCCATGCCGCTACACAAATTCCCTCCTCGGCTGTGGGAAACGTTGAAACTTAAAAAGGGAATATACGCTCGCCTGCCCGAACATTACTTGCGCTCTCTGCAGGAGACGCGCCCTCCGACTCCGGTTCATTGGAAACCGTTAGGGGTCAAATATAGACTTAATCCGAAAACCGGCGTCCGAGAGCGAGTGCAGGACGTACCCATTCCTGTTTACTATCCTCCAGAATCACAGAACGGGCTGTGGGGAGGTGAGGGCTGGGTGAGCGGGTACAGGTACGCCAACAATGATAAGGTGAGTCTGATTTGTTTAGCTACCCTTGACGTGGGTGTACTTCTTAACCTGATAATGCTGTGCTAAGGTGTGATGATTTGCCGGTCTTCATAGTGCCTTCTTCCTGCAGCTCTCAAATCGGCTGAAGAAATGCTGGAAGCCTCAGCTGTTTGACAGAGATCTGTACAGTGAGATCTTGGACCATAAGTTCCGGATCACGGTCACCATGCGAACCTTGGATCTCATTGATGCTGCTTATGGTTTTGACTTCTACATCCTCAAGGTGACAATCCCAGACATATTGGATGTCATCTGCGAAATACTTTGGGAAAGTATAATGTGCTGCATTAATCAGAATCAGATTTATTGTCATATGCACAGTAAAACAATCAGTTGCACTGTACAATGAAATTTTTCATGTGTGCCCTGAGGAAACGGTGTACGCAATAAAATTAAAAGGAGTTTAAAGAGTGAGAAATGCACATTTACATTATTACACAAGTATGTACATTGTATAGTACATAAAATGCACATCATTGCATCATGAAAAGACAACAACTAGCAGCAGAATATGAGTTTCACAATGTAATTGTGCAAATAGGATACACGTGTGTGTGTGTGTGTGTGTGTGTGTGTGTGTGTGTGTGTGTGTGTGTGTGTGTGTGTGTGTGTGTGGGGGGGTCCCGTCATGTCTCATGTCTGAGAAAGTAATTTATTAGTCTGATTGTTTGTGGGTAGAAACTATTGGTTGGTTAAATAAATGTTCTAGTAGCATGATATAAAAAATACCTGGTATTATAAACTATAACAAATTTGTGTACATTCTCTGAATATTCCTCTGCTTTTATGTAGATCCCAGAACAAGGTAAATGAAATTAGAGTTATTATATTAATATTTCTTTATTATATATGCTTGGTTTTTTTCTGCTCAGAAAAAGATCTTGAATCAAGACAAAGCAAAAAGCACCTAGTTATATAGTCATTGCTGAGTCAAGTTTAATGAAGGCTGTCATTGTGTGAAGCTGCTTTCTAGCCCAGCTTGACAGACACTGTTCTCTGTATCACTGGCATTTGCCAGTTCCTGATTTTCTTGGAAGTAGGTAAATCTTCACTATGCCTCAAGTTTTTTTTCCCTTCTGTGTTCAGACCTCAAAGGAAGACCTAAACTCCAAACTTGGGATGGACCTGAAGCGGGCAATGCTTCTCCGGTTGGCCCGAAAAGACACAGAGCTCTACCCTGATGATCCTGTTCGTAAAGAGAAGGTCTACAACAAGTACAAGGTGGGTTCAGCTTGCCATTTATCTGAAATTCCACTAGGGGGCTCTCAGTGCACGTCTTGTCAAAAAGGACTCCAGGTGTGCTCCTCGTGGTACAGGCTGGTCATTTTTTTTAGGTGACCACCTTGTTCTTTATCATGCCTTAAAGATTTTAATTGATCTTGTCACTCAATGTATAATGTTTTTATTTCACAATTTGTGATGCAAACAATAATGATGCAAAGCAACTAACCAACTACCTTGTTACTGTTAATGTGGAAAAGCTGTATTAATCACCTATTCTCCCAAACATGTGTATTAAGTGCATATAACACACTTAAATAGTTTGTAATTAATTACCTACCTCAACAGCTACAATGGACATCCATTATTTGAGTGGGTTCTGCACAATAATGGTGATTGAGGTACTTTTTTAGAAACTGACCTGCAGGTGTAGTTTGCTGTTTGACCTCGAGAGCTTGCAGGAGTGTGACACGTGTGCCCCCCTCCTCCCCTCATGAGCAGCAGTTCGAGATCCTGGAGGAGGAAGCTGAATGGGTGGGTCTGAGCCTGGAGGAGGCTGTGGAAAAGCAGAGGCTGCTTGAACACAAGGTGAGTGGGGGGGGGGGTGTGAACGACCAGCTGACAGCAGCACTAAGATCCTCACACGCTGCACACCGTTCGCCCGCCACCACCTTCACTTCTGTTCGTGTCTACCCGCAGGAGCCAACGCCGCTGTTCCTCAAATGCGTGGACGGTCTTGTGCGAGAACTTGCAGCTCAGAAACTCTCCGAGCCCCAGCTGGTGGAGAAGAAGTGAGAATCCAGCTCTGGCTTGTTTTCAGAGCCCGTCTTGTCTTCTGGACAGTGGCCTAACTGACGTCCTGCTGGATGCCGATATTTATTTTTCAACATTAAAGTTCCTTTTTACTCCTAGCCATCGTATCTCACCAACTGTTGGTGTTTGGATGTGTCCTCCTTGTGTGCCCCAGTGATGCAGCTTTGCCCTGTCCTGTGGTAACAGTGAGACAGTGTACCTGCCCTCACACATCGTTAAGTTGATTTCATTCATCAGCCCTGATTAGGAAAGTGCAGTGCTCTTTCAGGCTATAATGAGTGGAGCATTTACTTCAGTTTAGTTGTGTAGTTTTCAAGGGGCCTTTTTTCCCTGTTACGAAACTTAGATTTTCTACCCATTTATCAGTTAGCAGAGTTTATTGAAAGATATTTGCAAGTTGTTAAATATATTCAAAATGTCAAAGAACAAAACATCTCATGTGAGGGTAAGCATGTCCATTTTTGAGACACTGAATTGTGGCATTTTTTTAATTCTATCTTCCTAACCTAGCGTTTTCAGATTCAAAGGAAACTGCACTTCTAAGGAAATGTAATTTTGATGCAGTTGAATCGTGTGACAAAAAAAATCAGTTTCACATGCCAGAATGTGAGTTGGGTGGGAGGTATTGCATGGCACAGTAATGTGATGCCATAGTGTCGCAAGCTGTTCATAGTGCCTAACTATAAAAGCAAGTATGCTCATTTTCTGCTGAGTGAAATTGATGCATTTTTCATATATGAGGCTGATATCCATGCATGGGACTAACAAAAGTTTCATAGTACAGAGTGACAGGATGGCTTTTGTTATGCAGGCTGCGACAAGCTTACCTTGTGCTTTGGTCAAAAGGAACTCTGACAACAGGGGAAAGCTCCCTGTGTGTGCTCAACGCCATCTTGTTTTCTGGGTTTAGACAATTTTTACTCAACCATTAAAGTGGCAAAGCTGTGAAATGGAAAAATTGTGTTTTCCATTATGAACAAATGTAGAGGAGTTTGTGTCTAAATAACAGCATCCCAGCAATGACTGTTTGACCACCCCTTCAGTCTTACCAAAAGAGGCAAAAAAAGGTTGACAGCATCCACCAATGGAAACCATGGCAACAGCTGCTGCTTCTTTCGTTTTTGAAATCGACCTGAAAAAACTTGGCTTTTGCTTTCGTTCTCTTGCCCTGAATTGCTGCTTGTGGTTGCCTCAGTGATAGATGGGAAATCCCTTGGGTATGGACATCCAGAACTAAATTGTATGTGATTTGGCTTAAAGGGGAATACCAGACCAAGGCAATGCAGTTTGGTGATGTTTATCTACCTGTAATATGTTTGGAAATACCCCCATTACAGTGTGCTGCATCTCTTTCAACAGTTATATATAAAACAATAAGATATGATGGGTAACGTTTCATAGATGGTTACTGATTTTCCTGTAACCCTCCTGATTTCAAGGAAAACCCTCATAAGTTATGTAATGTTTGTACAAGTGCAAGCTAAAATTGTGTAAGGTATAATTAGTGCCTTTTCTTGAATTACCAGCTTAATGGCTGTTATGCACAGTAGCATCAGAATGTAGTAGTTACTCTTATTGCACCTTCAGTGTGACCAGGGTCCCTCATTCCAGCAAAGGAGGTTGACAGGTAATAGAAGGGCTGAGAACATGTGCAAAGTATAAAAAAGCTTTATGGAGTAAATTTAAATACTGGACAGGAGAACAGAACGTTTCAGGCAGAAAAGGTAATCTGCCACTTGTAGATGCAGAGATGCAGTTTATGTACCACAGAAGCCCTCAAAACAACATTGACAGTACTTTAATGCATGGATGTTAGCAGAAATGTGTTTGTTTCAAGTGTGGTACTTTTTTTTTTTTTCTCAACAATCCAAAGCCTGTTCTCAGAACTTCTCGCGCCACAAACCTCTTCAAGGCAGTGTCAAGTGAAAAAGGAAAGCATTTGACTTCCAGGAATTTGCAAGAGGCTGCCAGGTGTGAGCCTATCTCCTGCTTATTGTCAT
The DNA here is from genome assembly GCA_025773905.1 of Chitala chitala. Classification (NCBI taxonomy): domain Eukaryota; kingdom Metazoa; phylum Chordata; class Actinopteri; order Osteoglossiformes; family Notopteridae; genus Chitala; species Chitala chitala. The sequence continues at coordinate 3,963,120 of JABJVR010000032.1, forward strand.
GGTACAGTCATTTCAAGTTTTTGCTTGACGATCTTATTGCATAATATATAATTTATCTGAAATTCTTATTAGTATTAGGAAACTTATATGGCAAGTGAACAAAATACTGCCACATTTGTGCATGGATTTATTTTTACTTTTTTTTCAGAATATAGTAATTTTTGCAGCTATTACATACCCGAGGAAACATTTTTAAATAGCACAAATAATTTGCGTGCATGATATTTCTGCATTTACGTACACTCATTAGGAATGCCTGTACACCTACTTATTCATAGTTATCTAATCAGCCAATCACATGGCAGCAGTACAATGCATATATCATGCAGATACAGGTCAGGAGCTTCAGTTAATGCTCACATCAAACACCAGAACAGGGAAATATGTGGTCAGGGATTTTGATCACGGCTTGATTGTTGGTGCCAGATGTAATTTGAGTATTTCTTTAACTGGTGAGGAGTGGTTCAGTGGTGTGGTGGTTAGCACCGTCACCTCGCACCTCCAGGGCTGGGCTTTGATTCCCGCCTTGAGTCTGTGTGCGTGGAGTTGTTCCTGTGCTTGGTGGGTTTTCTCCGGGTGCTCCGGTTTCCTCCCACAGTCCAAAGACATGCAGATTGGTGTCTCTGAATTGCAATTTACCCAAGTTCTAATGTCCACTTCCAGCACAAAAATGCACCATGTCACAAAGCAAATTCATCTCCAACTGGTTTCATGAACATGACAATGAGTTCGGTGTTGTTCAGCAGCCGTCCCTGTATCTGAACACAATAGAACTCTGGTGCCCATTGTGGTGTATGACACTCAACATGAGATGGCATAAACGCCACAGGTGTCGGTATGGTTTTTAAGCTCAGAGAAAGAGCACTCGACAGTTTGCAAATAACGGGAAATAATACAAACAGCTTTATTCTTGAATAACTGAACAATTACCATAAACGTGAACAACAGTGAATGCGAGAGAAAAGCAAAAAGCCTAGAACTTTCTGTTGTGCCCAATATATTCTTTTTGGGTCAACCAATAACAGACCACCACGTTGCAGACCAATGCGGTGAATTCCCACGCACCAACATTTTAAAAATAAACGAACATTTCTGTTGGTGTTGCGACACCACACCCATGTGTCTGGTCATCTGAGCAAGATGCAATGTACAATTGCTGACACCACTGTTCCAACTCCCAACCCTATGGGACCTTGCAGGCCTACATATTTGTACCCTTAGACCTGGCACACAGACAGACTTCACGCTAATTTTCAACATTACATAGTCCTTATATCTTGACAGAGAAACTTCATCTACAATAGGAGATCAAGATGGAGAGGGCCCACCGCAAAGGGAAACCAGGAGAACAAGGGCCAAGACCCATAGCTATGAAATTCCTGGGGTTTAAGGACTAAACTGCCATACTGCAACATACAAAGCTTTTGAAAGGATCAAAAATCTGTATTAATGAAGACTTCACAGACACTGTGGAAGGAAAAGGAAGGATCTGGTTCCTCTCCTTTGTTGCTGCTGGATTTAAATGTACTTTTTGAGTCTACTCCAATAGCTGTAATTCTGCCCTAATAACTGTATTTTGTTTGTAACAACTGTAAAGCACCTTTGGGGCAGCTGTTTTGCCAAAGGCACTATACAAAAAGAAAAAAACTAAAGGAATTAAACTGAATGTGGTAGAATGGGAGATTTTCTGTATGAATGTGTAGCTGAGAAAGGTGTAGAAATTGCATGACCCAACCAGAATCTCAACAACATTTCCAACAACTTGTGAAATTTATGCTATTAAGAACCGAAGCAGTCGAGAGAGCACAGACAGGCCCACCTTAGTATTAATGTAGTGTTCCTAAAAAAGTGTTGGTGAGTGTATATTCAGTATCCTTAATGGTGATTTTTAAAATGTGAAACTGACCTTTGTTGAGCAGTTCTCCTCCGTGTTGTGGGGTGACCTGAATGTTTTGATGACGGATGCCAGAGACTAAAATGATGACACATGAGCCGCATATTTAATTGTGTGAGATCTTGTTTAGGGACCTGATTTTTCAGACAAAGCAGGAAGTATTTTTCTCATACCTTTCAGGTGATCTTACTTGTCTGACCTCACACGGTCTCATATTGCAGCCTTGCATGCAGGTGGAATTCAGCCACCTCCCACAGAATCCTCATGAAAGATCAATGTTATTTTGTTTTGTTATGCACTCAGATCTCAACTTGTTATAATCACGTTTTTAAAGTAAACTTGAATTAATTCCTAATATATAATGAAGAATCTGGCTTGCCTTTGATGTTTTTGTCATATCTCAGTGATCATTTGAAAAAACATTTCTTTTGCCTTTTGTGCTCCGTGCATCTTATAGTTGAGACAGTTGAGCACATTTAGGAACTTGACTCATGCTGTTGCACAAAGTGGCTTCTTAAAAATTTAATCAACTTAATGTTTCACATTCATCTTAGATATCTTGGTCAATGATGTAACAGTACGGAAGTGCTGAATCCACCGTCAGTTTGCGAAGTCTGTGGCATTAACAACCACACTATCTGCTAAAGACATCTGTTCGTTTCCCGAAGAGCAACAATGTGCTTTCCTTATTTGACTCTCCCACCTTACTGCTCCTAGCTGGAAATTAAGCAGTCAGCAAGAGGTATCAGCACAGAAATGCATTGTCATGTTTGGCCTTGGCTGCATAAGTCCTTCTCTTCAGTATAATAATGCTTTCTGATAGCAACAATTTTGGCATTAATTGCATAAAAAGGTGAATTTTATTTAATCTATTGTTGCAATTTTAGTGATATTTTGTACTTTGTCATCCAACTGTAGAAACCACTTTTTTTCATTCAGTGGCTATTGTACCATCCCCCCACTGTAAGCCTGTTCACTAAAATAGGTGGTTTGTGGAAAAATTCACTTAAATTAAGGTTAGAGTAGTTCTAATGTAAATAGTACATTGGAAAAAGTGTCGGTCCTTTTCCTGGTTTCCATTATTTTTATTGGTTTTTGCACTATTCCACTGAGGAGGAGTTTAAAGTCTTGCGTGTAAGGAAGGCGCTGCAACTCCAGGAGTCAATGGACCCACAAGTCTCTAAGGCAGGGATAGCAGCTAACACCGGTAGGAAGTGGAGAGCAGAGGCTGCAATGCAGCAGACTGAGTCACAGCTATGCCATGGTGTCCTGGTGGGAACAGTGGCCAGAGAAAGAGCTGAGCTAAGAACCTGAGGTACTCCACATTTTGACAAGGATTGGGGCAAGGAGCGAAGGCAACTAATCTAGAATGAGGTGAGAACAGCTGTTGAGGAGGAAAGGGCCTGTAGAGCAGCAGGAATGAGACAGCAAGGTGCCTGGACTAGATGGGAGCAAGTCACAGAGAGACAGATCACGTGGACTGACCTTTGGCGGGCAGAGCCACAGTGTATCAAGTTCTTGGTCCAGACTGTCTATGATGTCCTTCCTAATCCATCTAATTTGTACAACTGGGGTTTGGCCAATAATCCAGCATGCCCCCTGTGCAAGAAGAGGGTGACCTTTGAGCATACTTTCAGTTGCTGCCCAAAAGCTCTGAGGGAAGGCTGATATCATTGGCGTCATGATCAGGTGCTCAAGACCATCACAGAGAGCATCTGTAATAGTATCGCCAGTTGCCAAAAGTCTAAACCCATGAAGCAAACCATCAACTTCATCAGAGCTGGAGAGAAGCCAATGAGGAAACGTAAAACAACATCAGGGCTTCTCAACACTGCACAGGACTGGCAGTTGACAGTGGATCTGGGCAGACAACAGAAGCTCACCCAGCAAGTAGCTAAGACCACCCTCAGGCCTGACATCGTTTTGGTATCAGAGGCAACAAAGAACGTGGTCATGCTGGAACTCACCATGCCATGGGAAGAGTGGATGGAGTAGGCCTTTGAACAGAAAAGAAAGAGATACAACAACCTAGTCAGCAACTGCCACAGGCAAGGCTGGAAGGCAAGGTGGAGGTAGGGTGCAGAGGCTTTGCAGGCCAAAAGGTCTCTTTGCAGGTCTCTCTGCAGAGCTTACACTGCACTCACTATTAAAGGTGAGAGGAGGAGGAAGGCCATCTCCAACAACATAGAGGCAGCAGAGAAAGCCTCCAGGTGGCTTTGGATTAAGAGGGCGGGTCCATGGAGAAGCACTGATAAGGCACAAGCGGAGGCTTGATCAACCTGTGCTGGGTCACCTGGGCGAGGGTGTCTGATGTGCGAAAGACCTGAAACACGCGATGACCTCAGGTAACATCACTGACGATGTGCCCTAGTCTGTGCACCAGAAGATGTTTCATGATAACACTAAACTGCTTTCAGACATTGAAACTAAATATGATGCAAAACACAATTTTCAATTATCATTTCCTTTCGTTTCACAGATCTGCGAAAAACCGAGACGTTGTGACAAATCCTTTATTCAGATATGACATAATTGCATGTATTCATTTATTTTTGTATTCGTTGAGCAACTTTTAGCCACTAGTCGGCACTGTTTTGTACTGCTTCAGAAGATCATTTTTCTGATCTCTGACATTTTTCATCACTGTTAACGTTTTTGTCATCTCTTTTCATTGCAGCATAATAAGCTCGTTGAGACCTTTTAACGTAATTCACACTGTCAAAATGGTCGTATTTAATTGATATATAGGTGGCAGTAATCAATACTGAGTGTGTCAGGTGTAATTGAACTCAATTACCAGTTTAGTTTGGTTACTTGGTTGACTGAGTAACTAAGGGGAGACAATTTTTTTCCACACAGAGCCAGTTGATGTTGAATAACTTTTAATCCTTTGATAAATTAAAATGATCTTGTACAAACTCTGCTTTCTGATTGCATAGGTTTTCTTAGTTTTATATTTACTTTCAGTTAAAGATCTGGCACAGGTAAGTGTGACAAAAATTTCTTATATTAATCCCTTGTTGGTCGCACAATGGGGAAAATTCATTTTCTGAAGTTAACCTTTCCCCTGGGAGAGCAGTGGGCAGCCATTTTTCAGCACGTGGGGAGCTAGTGCTGAGTGTCCTGCTCAGGGACACAGCTGGTGAGGGGACTGGGATTCAAATGAGCTAGTGCTGAGTGTCCTGGTGGGGGACGTGGCCATTCTAACTCGATGGCCAACCCATTGAGCCACAGGTATAATGAATAACTCTTGCTTCTCCTTGTCAGCACACACACAGACACACAAAAACCCCAAAAATATACAAAAATTGAGAAAATCTGGATGGGAGCAAAAATCTCATAGCGTCGTTTGCATAACGATAAAGACTTGTAAATGTTTGAACTTTTTTAACCTTACTGAAAATTTAGATTACATTTAAGTCTTTTAATTATGATATGACCGACTCCCCACAACAACAATGGAAACAACAAATGATATTCTTCAAATGCACCAGTTTATTATGCTATGTTTACATGCTGAGCATGACCGTGACTTTGGGAGAGTGGTGGAAGGGGGGGGTGCAGAGACTGAAAGCCTGAGAGATGGGAATCTGCAGCTTTTCCTGTAAACCTCTGTGATTTCAGAGTGCTTGTGTTGTATTAACATGTGATTCATAAGTGATGATGGATGGTTTCAGGATTGAATGGAATGCAACTTGAAGAGTTTTATTTCTTTAACATTTATAACATGGAAATTTTTCAGGCCTTCAGTTTGTGCATGCGTGCGTGCATGCGTGTGTGTATGTGTGTGTTCTGTCACCATTTATATTCTATAACTTCCCTCAATTATTTATTTAAAGTGAAACTAAGTATTAAACACAAGCCTAGATCAGAGTGCCACACTTGTACAGACTCTATAACCTAATTTTGCCTTTGTTTAGGCAAAAGAACATTACTTAGCCATGGCTACACTAGATGATCAACTTAGTCAATATGATGGAATCCGTAAATAAGGTGAAACTGAAACCCTTAAGTTTTCACTTGATTTGTTCATAATTGGTATAATTCTGGTCCAGGTGGAAAAGTGACTCCTCACCAATACATATTTGATAATTTTTTACCATTTCTTTGAAGGCAATTCAATGGCAACATATTGCTCATTATTCCAGCTATCATTCAACCATTTACAGTATATTCTTTTTAAAAAGCCCCTGTACACACGTGATTAAAATGTGGGCCAATGGAAACGAGCCGTAGCTGCACTTTTTACATTGTCTCTCCCAACTGGTGTCTGCGCTGACAAATCAATGACGGAATTCGCTCCGTGTCCAAGAACATGTAAATCACACCCATAAGGCGACTTTTAAAGTTGCCTACGGCACAAACATGCTGCATGTACAATACAGTTTGATTGTCCCTAACTTCAAAGAGCTGTCCCTCCCACACATTCCTTACGTGCAGGTGACACATTTGTTGACATTTGAATGATAAATGAAATGCATTCACCTTTGTGACTTCCCTATTTTTATCAATTGTTTTCCAATCTAATTTAGTTGGTGGCCGCTTTGGGCAAGTACTTCTTTCGCTTGTATGAAAACATGCAGTATCAAAGACAAAAGCGTAGGCACAAAACAAGACAGTAACTGGCATAGAGCCATTCAGATTCACGTCACGTAGAACAGGGAATAAACTTCAGGGTCACAAGGGTGTATGGCTGAACTTCTTTTATGATATAGTGCTATATACCTGTGATGACCTTTCCACCCAATAAAGTTGAAGCTTTGTCTGCTGTCGACTGTCCAGTTGTCTAGTTTGTTAAGCCTCTGCTTTATGTATATCGCGGTCCCTGCCTCTTACACATGCGCATCACCGACGTCAGTGCATTTGATCCTTGTGTTCTGTGCTCTTGTGTCTGCACTGTATGCAAGTTCGATTTGCTTCATATTAACTGATGGTTTGGCAGCTGCCCAACAGTGGAGTTTCCCTTGTGCCTGAAACCAGGCGGTTTCCAGTATTGCTCAATAGCTAAGCAGGAGGGCTCCTCTTTTCAGTTTGTCACCATCAGGGCAGAAGTCTCCATTCCCAGTATCTCACTGACAAGGACAAAAGCTGAAATATCTCTGTTTCATTGAAAGCAGAAAATAAAAGGCATGTCTTTTTTTTTCCACCTTCAGGTCTGTCTGCTAATATACACTCATGTCACAACTGTCCAAATATTTAAGCATGAACACGGTGTCTGTGCTTAGCCCTGCACCTCCCGGGTGTGTGACCTGATATCATGTCTTCAGTTTACATGAACTAGAATTACAACATGTCATTAAGGTGTGTACGGTCTTGGATGAGCATGGGTTTCTCTTTCTATAGAAGTATTGAAAACAATCCTTTTGTTGAGCTGATTGCTCAATAAAATAAATTTTGAAGAACACTTGCAAAATCTTCAGTGTGGCATAATATTTGTTCATATCCTACAATATACACATAATTGTCTTCATTTAGATATCTCTCTAAAACAGTCTACATTAAATGAGTATCACATTAGTTGTGACAGTTCAGTGACTAATTGTAGTCCCTAAGCAATAGTAAATGTGCACATGTATTCCACCAATGAATAGATGGTAATCTGAGTTGCAGCAATCAGAAGAGAATCTTATCTGAACGTCAAAACCAGGAGCACCCAGTGTTCTGAGGTTCATTAAAATTCTATTATCTTCCCTGTCAGTTTCCCATGGTGCTTATAACACAACATGCACTGTGCAGAGGACACAAGTCCACCCCAAGTCAATGACATATGCTACAAACCTGCTAGAGAAACATTAGTTCACATCTCAGTCCAGAAGATAACCCTGAGTGAAGCAGTACCATTTGCAGTACCATGCAAACGCCATCCACACAGAGCCTTTGGTCACGATTAAGTCTATAATGACATTTGAGCCAGTGGCATTACGCACTGACCCACAATGTCACCCTAGATCAGTCATGCTTCTTGCAACGTCTGGCTAGTTTAGTTTGATGAGTCAGGGTACAGCTACCTATTCCACTGTTCCTTGTTAGGGAACTAGTAAAATTAATCATCTAGTTTACTTTGATGAGTCAGGGTACAGCTACCTATCCCACTGTTCCTCTTTAGGGAACTAGTAAAATTAATCATCTCAGACAGAGCGGAGTGTCTTTATGAAACTTGAATTACTGGAGAAACCCACTGAACATAGCAACAAATATTTCATTCATAATATATTGCTCTGCTCGTGAATCATTTACAGCTCATACACAGTGTGAAAGCTAATTTATTGGCATGCCACGCTGAAAATTCACCTTGCCGCTACAGAATAAGACCTTTGTTTTTACGGTGCTCAAAAACTCCAAAAGGTCTTTATCCCATTCCAGGGAATCGTTAACACATGGCAGGGCTTTTACCACTGAATGCAGAAAGAGGAACTCATGCAGGACCATTTAACTGCAAACCCTTTGCCTGAGATTAAGACTTCACTAATGGTGATGTTCACAAACAACAAGCATTTACTTTCTAACTCAGTACCGTGAGGCAATGGAAAAGTAACAAGAGCTGACTTGTCAGGCGGTTGGCGGTGATCTGCTGTTGCATCCTTATTTAATGCATTTTAAACATCTTGTCTGAAAGCAGATAATGTATGATTTCTCACTGGTATGTGAGATGTACACAAAATAAAGTGCTTGCTATCTAGGATAGATAGGGGAGGGGTGGTGTTTAGCCTGTGTGGGCGTCACAGGAAGCATAAATTCTTGCTTTGGTTGTGCAGCTGAAGTTTGGAATGTGTGTGGGTTTCATTTTGGTTGGCAAGTGCTGTGAGTTAAAAATAGAAAGCATTATAAGGAGAAGAGATCCAGCACAAAATCATTCAACAGCAGGGCTGTCTCACCCTCACTGTTCTCACAGCTGAACGCTTTCAGTAAGTTTATAATATAAGTGTTATTTTATAAAAGGTCAAGTCTGGGAACAACTCTGGTTCTTGATCTTTCTATATTTGTACATGATCATAGCGTTACTTAAAACACATTGTGATTATGGTAAACATGCAGGACACATACTTAAAAATTAATCGAAATGAACGCACCTCTACTTCATTAAAACCCCATAAATGTATAAATGTCACATATACAAATGTACAGAGCTGTGAAAGATGACTTTTCCCAGATTTGCATATGACTATTTCCTACACATAATGAATCTCATTTCTTCTGCATATGTCAGTGGCAGACTTGTGGCAGTGAGAAGCAGTGTGCGGACAATGGCCTACAGCAACACCAACGTCTCCAGCTTACATGACTACGTGGATGGCAGACAGAATCAGCTCTCCTCACTGGTGTGCCTGTGGGTTACTCTGAGGGACAGTCCAAGGACCCACCAAGCTGTTTTCACCAGAGCTACAAATATTTAATGTCAACTGTGTGCAAGAATGACAAAAAAAAAATGTGCTTTAAAAAAAAAAAAAAAAACCATATTAAAAATAAAATGAAGTTTATTAAATGTCTAAAAATACAGAACACTAAAATTCACAGTACATATATTATATACAATTACAACATTCACAATCGCTCTGGTAAACCACAGTTGCTAGCTGTTTCAGTTATTTTGCCTGTAGTCACTGTGAAATCAGAGACCAAACTCATCTTTTACTGGTATACAAGCAGGACTGGGGGGGGAGACCAAAAAAAAAAAAAGGTGCTTTGGACTTTGTCTTAACCATAATCTGTTGAATTCAGCCCAAACCAAGCCACTGATGCAGTGTGTGTAACAGCCTCTCATACTTCACCAGAGCAATTACACACTACTCTGTAGGTCAACTGTACAGTCATATGCTAAATCAGTGTTTCTCAACCGTTAAAAGTATGCAAAATGTTAAGTCAGCCCAGGCTAAAATGTATATTCTGCACTTCTGACAGCCTACACACACAGTGATAATATAAAAAATAATAATGTTTTGTCAATGTTGTTACCTGGGGGATTGGGGTGGGGATGCTGTTTTGCCTACATTGTCCGTGTTCTTATCATTCATTATGTTGCCAACATCCCAATATTTTTTGACAGCATCCCAGTTGATAGGCTGTTCTAAACATGTGCAAATGCTTCCCATCCTGGCCAGTCCACTGTTGTAAAAACCAGACAGGTTTACTGCAAACTTAGAAATGCGAGTGGCTTTGATTACAAAACTGAATTACAGGCCATTCTAAATAAACTTCTTGCTTTGATGGTAAGACTACAATATGGCTGTACAGTGAAGGAAATCAGTAATGGGTGCAAAACACTTAACATATTTCCAGTGAGAGGAAATTTTTTCAGATCTTGTCATTACAGTTAAATTGTGTAACTGATTTTCCAGCTGGCTTTGCACTGGAGCATAAATAAGGATTCAGTCTCTCTCGTGCTATAAGGCACAGAGCCCTGCTTTGAAGACGAGCCAACTAGCAGACAATGACTGCGGGTGGTCAGAGTTCTTCTGGCTCACTGTTTCCTGCCTTCCAGACTTCCTTCATCCTCAGCAGCTGTTCTGTGTGTGACACGCCTTCACAACAAGGTCACAAACATGTCAGCACCGCGCTGAAGCACACCTGTCCCAAGCGCCTCAAAAGTACCAAATAGCCAATTGGCACAAGCAGATACACGGCCCAGCAAAGCCATGGGCAAAAACATCTGCTGAAACAAAATAAATAAAACTGGGGAAAAAAAAAATTCAGTCAGCTCTGCATCTATAGGGCACAGACACATGAAAATGCTTCTGTGAAACAGTGACTCTTCATCTGGTCCCTGTGCACCTGCAAACATTATCTATAGTCATTTTGTGACCTTCAAGGTTTCTGATATTCAACTTAGCCAAAAGAAGCATGGCTTGGTTTTAAAGGTATTGAAAGCCACTGGAATGAAAGCTGCAGCATGCTATGCCTGACCAGGTATGAATTTTGTTACAGCCTAAAGGCCACCTCCTCAATTTTCACAGGTCAGTGCAGGTGTCTGTGTTACCCGCATTGTTGCAGGCATTGTCAAACGAGTGCCGGCCCTGCGAGTTGGGGCCCGCCGGCTCCAGAGAGAGGGTATCGATGGGAACAGTGTGGGCTCCGTTGTTTAACTGCACATCGTTGTAGAAGATGTCCATCAGTGGTTGGTTGTCAATGGGTAAGGCGATATTCTGGTCCATGTTCAGCAAGTTCATACTGGACATGATGTCTGGGTCCGATGACATCGGATCAGCGAGCTGGCCCAGCTCACGGAACGCATAGCTCTGCTGCTGCTCCTCTAACCCGGTGGGGAGAAGAGCAGAGGGGAGGCCATGTGAGGAATCCAAGCTCTGAGAAAGCGCCCTCAAGATTAGCTGAAGATCCTCGGAGGTCATTTCCAGGTTGGAACCGTTGTTCTCCTGCTTAAAATCCATAACTGCAGGATAGTGGATTTCCTCCAAATCGCGTGATAGTTGACTGCTGTGGGGCTCTTGAAGGTCTGCTGTTGCATATGTGGTCTCCGACGACACACAGGAAAACTGGTCTAACTGGTAAGTACTGGGTGTTTCCGGCATCGTCAACTGTTGAGCTGCTCAGTGAAAATTTAAGATTGGAAAGAGGCCCAGATTAGCCACACACAATGAACTGCATAGCTGCAGCATGCTGTGAAACAGTCAGATCATCTACATGTTGCAGAGCAACAGAATAAACATGTCTAGTGCGAGTTAAAGGCACTGAAATGCTGAGGGAGAGCACAAAATGGAAGAATGAGACTTATTTGCTGGTATACATGGGCAGAACAACAGCATAACATTTGACAATACATTCGTACCTGCTACACTGCACGTCTCCTTCATGTCAGGTTTTAATTTTCTCTTCCGGTTGACTTCATATGGATCTATACAAAGAGTTAGAACCACACAGGTAAGGTAAACTGTGATGTACATCAAACACTACTACGACATGTATCATTATGCCATGTCGTCTAACGAGAGCATCAGAATGATATTTAGGTGTTATAGTGGTTAGGGTACTGCAAGGCATGAACACAGCAATGGGGCCTTGCAGTTTAGTGCTCAAACTAGTAAACAGATGTTCAGTTTCACATGCTCACATGTGCCTTTTGGTTTGCTGAGATTTGTCGAAAAAGGAATACCCTGCCAGTGGTACCAACCATCACAGACTGAACTAAGTGAAATTTAAATAACAATTAACATTCAATTTCTTCTGTAAAAAATATAGATTTTTGTCAGCATTTAGTTACAACCTTTCCTGGTATAATGCAGCAAAACAGATTGTCTTATAAACATCTTTGAAGTAAATCTTTATAAATGCCCAATAAAGAAGACCGATAATCAATGCCTGGGATGGTTACTTCTCCAACTCCATCAGCAAAATTGTTTTATATAGAATATACTTTAAAATGTCAAGCTAGCATGACACCACAGCTAGACTGTGGAGAACACTGAATTCTATTCAGGAACAGTGAAGTACAAGCAGAACCAGACTTCTCTCCAAATAACCATTATTTCCTTTGTGAAACTTTTTGGTTTCAGTTAAATCAAGCATCAGCAGAAAACAGGCAAATAAACAGACACCTCCATTCAGGAATGACCGTTACTTATGGGTGCGCAAGCTGTGATTCAATAAAGACAATTATAAATAATTGAAAATTTCACTCTGCGAATGTGGTCGTTTGTATATCTGGCTCAGTCATTTTAACACTGACAACCCTAAGAATGATTTGTGGAAATGTCATTATGAAAGCTCTCCCTTTGAGCATACTGCGATGCTTAATATATGGCACGATGTCAGCAAAAGTTGGAGACAATCTAAATGACTTTAATAAGTATGTTTGATTTCTTGTAATTAGTACCTTGTACAAAACTGCATTGCCATGTTGTAATGCAATAAGAGCAGTTTAACCTTTAAGGGAAGCAAAGTGTGTCAGTTAATGCACATATTAATTAAGGCGCTTTTCAGAGGAGATGCGTGCTTCCCATTCTCCTCCTCACTCTTACATAAAGAGCGACGTAGACAGGAAGTGCTTTCTCAGAATTGGGACTGAAGAGGTGGGACTTCCTTCTCACCAGGGTTGTGGGGCAGATAGGTGAACTTGACCGGCTCACTGTCCATATGATCAGAGAGGCGACGCAGGAAAACGCTCACGTCCACCTCCTCTGTGATGTGTTGCTCCTGGTAAGGCGGAGACTTGAACACGATGGCGATCTGACGGTGGACATCAGTCTGGGCAAACTCTGCCTTGGCCTCCCATTGGTCCCGGCTAAAGATGATCTCAATGTCATCTGGAAAAAGCATTAGTGCAGTCAGCTGTGTGTCAGAACACTCAAAAAATAAAATACACACTCAAATCTGGTCATTATACCAGGCAGCTTAACATTCGTATAGCCCGGTTTTCAATGTTTACCCTCACCTTTTTGCACCTTGTCACACAAAAGGTAGATCTCCGTTTTGCCAGTGCAGGGCCCTCGCACCACGTTCAGGCGGTTGATTTTAAGCTCTGAGGTGGTGGTGGCTTCTGTTATCAAAACAACATTAACACACATGCAGCAATGCTAAGTATCTGCAACAGGACCCAAAGGAAATACGGTCATCGCACAGCTGTATTAACATTCACACCGTTCATTAAAGCAGGCCCACCAGGCTATGGAAGGATTGTTGTTTAGTTAAGCATTTGCTGTCCAACTGGTTAAACCAAAAATAAACATTAAGCAGCAGTCACTGACGTTTCTGCCAACGTAAGGTTCAGTTGTTTATACTCCAGTGACGTGTTTTTTGCCTGAAAAAGAAACTAAAACCACCACCACTACTACACTGGTGGTAAAGACTTTATTCCATCTGAATGCCAGTGTAGATATTTATGTAGGTGTTAGTCTTCAGCTTTAGGTGACTTAACAAAAGGTCCTGATCTGCTAACTAGCAACACGTCTGCAACTCTCCATTTAAACCACAAAGGCACGTTTACTAGCAACAGCCATCAGCAGCAGGCTTTCGTGGTTCCGGCCTGGAGGTCACAACACGCACACCGGCAGGGTGTTGTTGGCTCTTACTCTTATCAAAGATGGGGTTGGACACCACAGGGCTGAGGAGGATCTTCTCTCCATCCTCCTTCTCCAGCTCGCACTGGAAGCAGAGGCGCACCACGTTCATGTCAATGTCCTCGATGCTCTTCGAGTGGTCAGCTGAGGGGGGAGGGGTGGAGCTTGAGCCAACGTGACACCAGCAGATCACAGCCGCTGTGCATTCACATCCAGTACTGATGCGATTTATACACAACCTCTACAACTTTGCCTGCAATCCTTACCATGTACGCTGAAATGCTTATGTGTCTTAGTAAGCATCAATAAACCATCAAAACAAGGAGGGAGCATCCCATAATAGGCCCTGTAGCTGCTGGAAATGAGCCTGGTTTATTTCATCTCCCACTCTCCTTCTGTTGCTCTATATAGTCTCATGTGTCACATGGCGTTTAACTGTAATAGCAGCGATTTACTATGACCGTGTTAACAGCTAAAGTATAAACACAGACTGGCAGCTGAATAGGAATTATTTTCTAGTCAATGCTAACAGTGGGACCAGGGCAAGCAGCCTTTGTAGAATGCTGCCTACAGCTATAGCTAAAAAAAGCCATGAAATTAGACAAGAAACTAGACAACCTGTCATGTTTCATTAACAGAACAAAGCAGCTGCTGATGAACACAGACTTTGTGTGGAAACAATGGGCCATCATTCTCGGCAATGTGCCTCCAGACAAGCGGGTAACAATGGAAGTAGCTGACGGTCTAAACTGTGTAACAGGACAACTGGAAATTCTTGTGCCAATTGTTTGCATTAACTAATACTTTATAAAACTCAAGTGGATTAATTTTCACTGTAGACTCTGCTGGAGTGTGGCCACAGACTACTCTTTCATTAACACACGACTAAATCGTATTGATAAACAATTAGTAAAAAACTATTTTGCTCAAGTATAAATGGTGTTTTTAGACAAAGGTTAAGCAAAGCATGGATAAACCAATAATTATGTAATTGGGAAAAACAGTCCATTACTAACCTTTTTAAAGCCTGTAGCTACACTGTCCTATATGACTAGTTTGTGCAGTCTGACTCCACACATTACACCAAGCTGAACAGCTGCATTTACAGCAATAAAACTGGCAACTATTTTCCCTCTTAGACTTGTGAGTCAAAATTACTATATTAAGTAATTGCTTTTACAGACAAAAAAGCACCTTCTCTATGTCAGCCACATTTGCTTACATCAACATATTGGGAACTTTCAGATTTATATTTCACAGAGTCCTTAAAGATATGTTGCCGTTTTCTTTTTAATCAAAGTGTTCAAAGAGGAAAAGATGTGCTCTCCAGGTAACAAACCCAAACATCAGCACAAACAAGCAGTACTTGGATTACAGTCGTCTCTGCTACAAAACAGCAACCCATAATAGTACCAACCTAAACAGTGGGTAGAAATTTTCTGCATTTTCTCAAGAATAACAGGAGGGAAAAAAAAGTGAGGGCTCTAGCCATCAACAAGACGAGTGTTTTTTTCTGAAGGTCGAAGCAAGCGAATGACTGTGACAAATGTTGTGAGCTCCTGTTCTGCTTTCTCTGTGGGATACGTGCCGAAACGGCTTCCAACCAGAGTGACGCTGCAAACGTTCAGTAGTTTCTCTTTCACTCCACACTGAGTCACTGGAGCTTCGTTTGCAAAAAGCAGGTGGGGGTCTGTTTTAATGCTGCTTTAGTGGCACAGACGTTATAACGAGCATCCTCTAAAGAAGAGGACAGGAACAGCACAGGACTGCGTATGGACACCCCCTGCAGCGGCAGCAAGAATAGTACACCCATAATAGCTTAACTAGGCTACCGCGCTCCTAGTATTCGTACACAAATCAATTCATGGTGTCAGGGCAACACTGAGTGTACTCACTGTTAAAGGGGTCTATCTTCTGCCGTCTTCGCTTCTCCAAGGCAGCGTCCAGCTCCTTCCGCCGGACGCACTGGATACCCAGGTTGGCAAAACTGAAAGAGACACGCGACGTGTGAGAAACTGGAGACAGCAGGCTGAGACCTGGCACACAAGAGCTGGTGACAGAGAAAGCTCACAGCAAAAGGGAGGAGCCCATAAACAGTAATAATGTGCCAATTTAACACAGAGTGCTTACATGGTTCCATCTACATTGAGAATGTTTACATGGGTTCAATGTGAACCATATAAATACCGTTATGTTAAACTAACACTTCCATCCAGAGCTGGCCCTGACTAGTTTGGTGCCCTAGGTAAGATTTCAGCTGGTGCCCCTTTCATTGCAACCAATTCCACCACCTATCACTACAGTGACACCCCATCGGACGGACGGGGCCCCTAGCAATGCGTATACGGCCTATGCCCAGGGCTAGCTCTGTTTCCATCTTTGCTGTGTAATGGCACATTTTCACTAAGCGACAGACTGCCTGGCGATGAATACGTGAAGCCACAAAAAGGGGTGTACCTGTGCTTCTGGTTAGTACGAAGGGTCAGGTGAACAACACATATGCCATCGGCACAGTCTTTACCCACAAGGCTGTGGGGGTGTGGCCGGTAAGGGATGTCCTTAGTCACCAGGGACACGGTAACTTTTGCCTTCTTCGTCTGCTTAAAATTCCCTTGAATCTGGCATAAGGAAAAGAATGAGATTGGCTGACTGCTCCACTTGTTTAACATACCTCTCAGTTGTAAGCAAGGAAAAAAACCACATCACTGGTTGTCTTAAAAGCTCTTTTTCGCTGGAGAGGTGTACTACTAAAACACACATTTCCATCGAAAACTATACTACCTATTCCTCCCGCTGCCAGCTTAACCTGGACAGCCCGTCTTTTAAGCCAAACAGTTGGGTAGGAGCTGCATGCTCCTATGAGGGTGATGCAAGTGCTCTATCACTAGCACAGGAACCGATTACAAAATTAGAGCTATGAGCAAATAAAGAGCAAGGAGACCTGTCAGGGCACTCTAAAGATTTTGTAATACTGGGGGAAGCTGTTCTCAGGGGGCAATCCCCAGTTCACACCAGCACCAGCAGCCTATGCCACTCCCACTCCCTAAGGGGTACTTTCTATACCATACGCTAAGTTTTCCTTACATAGTTATTTATGCCCAATAAGGCAGTACTTCTTAATTACAGCACAAACCACAGGGGGAACCCCGTTTTTGCCTTGGGATCAACGGTACATTCCAAATTGACCCTCAGCCCCCTCCACTTCTATAACCCCAATCCTGACAACAAAGGCTAGAACACTATGCCACACTGTTCACTCCATTTCCACTCACAGTTCCCCCCCGAAGAATAATTCTCCAAACCACAGCAGATGTGGTAAAAATAGAAGTTTGTTAGAGACAAGGAGTCAAACAGCACAAAAGATGTGGGCAGAGTAAAAGATAGAGCTAAGAGCTAGCACTTTTGATGTGACTAAAGCGGTGCGTGGCCAGTGCTTGCACATTCATACCTCGATTGCCGGGAGGGTCTTGCTGGCCTCAGTGCTGCTGGCCCCCAGGATGCTGCCAGCAGAGCGGCCCTCACATTCATATCGAAACCTCATCCCCCTCTCCTTCGGCTGCTCCACGATCACACACTTGGGCGTGTCCAGGAACTTCTCGAGATGGTCTGTGGACCCCTGCGCTCGCAGCACCCCGCCAGCACGGCCCGGAGCCGACCCCTGGGAACGATGGCAGCGGGATACGCCTCCCTGGTTAGAAACGTGTAAAGCCATGGTGCGCTGACCAAGCTGGGAGAATGGCCGATGGACCTGCAGAGGCGATCCAGGCAGGGGTCAGGACAGCACATGTGCATACACAGTGCAGAACAAGGTCATATGGAGCCACAGCAAATGTAGCACCATCGGTGAACTTGAGAAACACGAGAATGTAATTCATCAACAGCGTACACAGCTGTGCACATATAAACGTACAGGAAACCTTCTAAATATCCCAGCTATGCAAAATAAACACTTAGTAGCAGTTTGGAGCTCTGTTTGCTCAAATCCATCTGAAATGTTACCATAAATCAAGTTTAAAACTACATATTCAAATGCTTAAAAATCAGTCCAAACAAACAAAAAACACCTTGCTGCAATGATGCAGTTGACAGAGTTTGCCCCTACAGACACTGATGATGAATTCTGAGGTTAACTCAGCTTTTGGTTGGCGTGACCAATCCAGGGTGTAAACGCCTACGCAGAGGTATATGGAGCTTTCTGACTGCTCAAGTGTCAGAATGTCACCCCTACGCCAGTACAGCATGTAACCCCAGTTTCACTACAGGAGCTACCAGATCAATATAAAAAACCCTACAAATGTAAAAGTGGTCTGGTGTAACATTTACTTCCTGCACCCACGAGACTGTGATATTTAAGCATAGCTGAAACAGGGGCTGCATTATCATATATCAAATCAGCTCTGCCACAGAAACTAATTACTGTACAGTTGCATCACCAATACAACTAATTTAGTCATAATTAAATCACATATAAATGCAGCAAAGCAAGTTACTTACACACCCCCCTCTCTGTTGGTTAATAATTACCTTACAATTAGGCCGAAGACTGATGCCAAATGAAAGGTGGTACTGAGCCAGGCTGATATCAAACAAGACCAGGTTTCGAGCCTGTACCCCGGAAAACACAACGCGTTGTCGGGTGGTCTCTGTTAGACAGCTTTCTCAGTCTCACATAAGTATAAAAGCAAACAGCTGCGAGCAATATTCTCAAGGCCAAAAAATACTCCTAATACACTAAGTCTAGTGCTGGCTAGCTATAGCAAGTATTCAGCTGACCATAGGTGCTCTTTCTGTGTTTTTCTGGTTTCATTAAGTTGTGAGGAGAAACAAGGACTAAATTACAAATTGCCAGAGGATCTCGTCAACACACATGTCCTTGTTTGACCTGCCAGCGAGTGCAGCAGCCTGCCTTTCTGCTTTATGGTCTACAAAACTTCCTTCCACAATCATGTTTGGATCTCGCTCGCCATGCTTCCGTGTCTCTTACTGCCTCAGCCCTGCCTTTGTTTGTCGTTCCACTCCGGAAAACGTGCCACCTTTTATTAAGCCTGCTCAAGGATTTTTTACCAGCTTTGCAACTTTAAAAACAAAAAAAAAAAAAAAAAAAAAAAAAAACAGACACGCACACACAACCTAGACAGATCACATACCTTTTTACTCATCACCCGCTAGGAGCCACTTACAAATGCCCAAACATCCGGAAGATGCGTTATTCAAATTTAAAAAATGAAAAAATAAAAAACAAACAAAGGTGGTAAAAAGACAAAGAAGCTTGTATCTGACAGATCTGATGTTTTTCTCTGCTGGTTTCCAGGGAACTTGTGATACTAATCCACTGTTCAGCAAATATGGCAAACACCCGCGTGTTTGTGTTAAGCAGCAGGGTTTTCAAGATGTGTGACTGCACAGCACCGTTTGTAAGCGCGTGCGTGTCGCCTCTGTTTGTGTCCAAGTGAGACCGTGCCAGTGAGCCAACGGCAAGTATCGACACAAAGGGTGCCTGAGCAGTCAGGAGGAGCAAGGCCAAAAACAAGGAAGTCAGCTCACTTTTGAGAAAGGAAAAAAAAAATACCCTGACCAATCATGGCACTATGAGATCAGAGGCGGGGCCTACAATATGTATATATGCTGCCCGTTTTCGTCACATGGTTACAAGTCAGTTGAACTTCACCATTGAGAAAGCAACTGAAAGGATCAAATTACAAACAGTCAAAGCACTCCTCAGCCCCTCCCAGAAGAAAAGCTCACTGTGCATGCTGTCTGCTCTTTTGCCCAAAGTAAAACAAAGGCTACTGCTACAAATTGACAGCAAAAAGAGGCATATATATTATTTAATCTGCAAACTTGTAAAATCCATAGGCTGGTTCAGAGATTAACAGTATTTTATATTATCTGTATGCTGTGAACCTTGGTGAAGTGTTTCTTAACCAACTACACAAACACTAGCTTCCAAGAGTCTATATTTCCAACTACCTTCTTGCCTCGGATACTATGTTGCCCATCACACTTCAATGAGCACAATATTTTAATTATATTTAATATATAACATGCTATGGTCTATACACACATATAGGCCTAGCCCACAGCATGCTATAAATGTGAGTGCATCACCCCAAACACAGACAGCTCCGCCTCTTATTAAATCACAAAATCCAAAGAAAAAAATGGAGAGAAGCACTTTAAAGTGATTGAGGGCAGACTCACTTGGGGATCTGTGCATCTGGACACCAGGAAAGGTGGGTTATGTCTCTGCGTATCTGAGCCCAGCTGAGTGATCTCCGTGCTCTCGGGAGGAGGGGGTGGGCCTGGAAGCTCCCGCAGGGCACAGTCGCTTCTTTCTTGTTCCAGAAATTCATCAATAAGATCTACAAAAAACATTAACACTGTCAATAAATGAAGCCCTTCAAAATAAATTTTTATACTTATAGAAATGGCACAGTGGCTGATCCACTGTCTCACCCACAAGTTCCAAACTAAGCCAGACAGTGTTTCATAACATACATACTACACTCCCGAACTCTATCATCAACTTAATCAACTTCCAACCTAGTGGACCACACTGAATTAAGGGGGATCATTAAAATGTCAGTGGACAGTTACTGAAATTTTAAATAATAAAAACAGAATGGTGACTATTGCAAACTTTTTTGAGATGACAAGAAAGTTCTGTACTCCACAATGTACACATTTGACTAACATATGCACACAGCTAAATGGACAAAAAAAGACTACACTTAGAACTGTGACATTATAACCACCCTACTGCCCAACAACTGTGTAACAACTCTAAATACCCCCCCCCCCACACACACACACACACACAATATATAAAGTTGAATACTCACCCAAATCTACTATATGGAGGGGAACAAACAAAGAAAATGAGAAAATATGGTTAAATCAAAATACAATTTTAAAACAAAATGGTTAAAAAGTTAATAAGCAAAGTCATACAAAACGGGTACTTTATGGAAGGTAGTAAATAAAACAATATTCGTCTCTTTCACAGGACTCATTTATTCTCAAAAAATATGTACGATCACATACATGCCAGTTTCTCGTGGCATTAGAATTAAACTGAAACCAAAATCATCCGCTTTCTCATTATTATTCACTGGAATACTTCCTAGCCGAATATTGCAAAACAACTTCATCTAACGTGTCAAACATGTTTAAAGGGTGCTCAGCGGCTGCAGACCCTAGGATGAACTTCAGCCGTGATCGCAACGAACACTGTTTTCATGCACACGCTGCACCGCTTTCAGGCGATCACGTGTTTAACCAGAAACGAGCTGAGAAAAAGCCGCTCCTTACCACTGCTGCCTGTGTCTGGTTTCAAAATAATACATTAAATAAATAGCGTACACAGACGAATTTTATACTTAATGAAAAACTGCGTGCTTAACGCTTGCGTTAATTTCTACATAGTCGGACATGCTCAACCGTGCTTAAAATAGTAACGCAAACCATGACGTTTGTGGTTAGTTCACGCAATACGCAGTAAAACTACACGTGGACTGACACGAAGTACAGTAATTGCTTTAAGCAGAGGTTTTTGATCTTGTAAAGCCTAAAACCTAAATGAAAATCCTACCTAGAATGCTTTTTGGGACCCAATAGCGTAAACATTTCGATTGTCTAATGTATGTATGAGTAATTAGTTTAAGGCGACCCATACTTAAGAAACACTGGTTATAAGTAATATTCTTTAATAAACTGCATTAGGTATTGTCAACGTGTTGTACTGTTACATATTCGTGTTATCGTGTTTGAAATCAATCGTTTGTCTTTTATTTCTTACATATTTTGAGTATAGCTCCTTATTTTGGTATATTAGTAATAAAATAAAAACTTACCTGAAAAATTCCCCACGCCGTTCTGAGTGGTCATTTTTATCATTTTACGGAGAGGTCTTTATTTTACCCCTTGTTTTAATCTGTTACCCTTTTCAGAGTTTTGCGATTTAGATTTTGTCGTGATGTTTAATCTTTTCAGACATCATTCACACATTTCATGAGTAAAAACGTCCTTGTAATTCCACTCAAAATCTTCTATAAGTGTATTTGTGCGCGGTATCTGGCTCTCCAGGACCTCTTCCTTGTGTAAACTCATGGAGGAGGCGGTGCCTTGTGCTCCAGCCCTACGTTTCGAGTATCGTAGAAGCGGAGTCTGCCAGTATAACTCGACTTTTACCAGTTATTTGTGTATAATGTTGTGACCACTGCGGCTGATAGACATACTAATGCCATTCCTCCTCTTCAGTATAAAAAGAGAAAAAAGGTGGAAATCCCCTTACGTCAGGGCTTGGGAAAACCCCCAGTGTTTCCATAACAACATCGGTTACTATTCTTTCAAATAGAAATTGGTCTGATGGGTAACGTATGAGAGAGTTAAGTATACTTCACTTGGACACTTTACGTAACGTTAAATCGAAAGGGGCGTTTTAACACTTTTCCCGATGTTAAAGTCACTTTATGTGTCAACTTTCTAAAATCATTAGTACGCCCGTGTTATGCTTACTACTCGTGCTTGATGTCTTGTCGACCAGTCCATACGATGCGCAGTTTTGCAAAACTGAAACAATTACACTGAAATAAACGTCAAAATTAAAAATGACACGCTAACCCTGATAATGTGTTAAAACAATAAAAATGATATTTTTAATATTCAACGTAAGGTCTAATTTCTATTCTTTCTTAATTGGTTGGTTGTTTAGTAACCTAAACTGTTCAGCGGGTTAAGCTTTAATTAAAAATGTGTTCCGTCCCTTTAAAAAATAAGAACGTCTTCATTTTAAAAGATGGTATAAATATACTCGCAATCTAACGTGTAAAAAAATCTCATGCCTTTGAGTTTCTGTCGGTTGCATCACCCTGGCTTGCAGTATAACATTTATTCCGTAGAGGGCACTATTCTGTTCATCCCAAAGTCTAATGTTATGATGTAATTTACTTTCGCCCGACCACAATCCCTTTCTTGTCTTTTGAAAATGATCATCTTCAAAAAGCAGGGAGGTCACCTCCAGCCCCCTAAACCGGACACCCTTCTTTTTTCAGCTGCGCCTTAATATCCTGTCCCTGAAAATCAAGAACAGGAATGGTGTCAAGATGCACTTTTGGTGAAGTCCAGTGCTCACACTGAACAGACCTAATGACAAATATACAAAGACAGCTCACACTGTGTTCATAACAGTACTGGACAGCATGAAGCAGTGCTCCAGGCACCCTGTATTCCTCCAGAACCTCCCAAAACACATGGCAAGGGACACGGTTGTATGCCTTCTCCATGTGCACAAAGCAGATGTAAGTTACGTTAGCATACTCCCATGCACCCTCACACAGCTGTGCAAGGGAGAAAAGCTGGTCCACAATTCCACAGCCAGGATGGAACCAGCATTGTTCCTTTTGAATCAGAGGTTCGACACTCAAGTGAAGTCTTTACTCCAGCACCCTTGGATCGGCTTTACAGGGGAGGCTGAGAAGTGTGATTCCATTGTGATTGGAACACACCATCTGGTTTCCTTTTTTAAAATATGAGGACCACCACCTCAGACTGCCAGCCTAATGGTACTTTTCCAACCTTCCATGCAACACTGAAGAACCATATTAGCCATACGACACTTTGACTCTTACATTTTCCAGTATCTTCAGCATCTCTGATCATATATCATCGACAGCTGCAGCCTTGCTGCCACAAAGGTTGGTAACCATCACAGTAACTTCAGCAGCAGTGATGGAGTCTAATCCACTAGAGGGTTCAGGCCCTGCCTGCAGGTTGGAGAGCATGTCCATTGGGTTCACGAGTTCCTCAAAATGTTCCTTCCACTACTTGAGAACTTCCTCTGAAGAGATCAGTACCTCCTCCACCCTGCTCAGCGCATTCTGAGTGAAGATACAACTTCTACTGTTAAGCCAACAATTAGTATTTTAGAACAGTTTTGAGGTAATCTGAACATGGCCACTCCAAATTTCTCCCCTGCCTGAGTTTACCCTTTAGCAGCTGCCCCTGTAGTGGTCCTTTTAGCCTGCCGGCACCTTTCAGCTACATCAGGAAGACCCTTTAAAAGCATTGCCCAGAAAGCCTCCTTCTTCAGCCCGATGCCTTCCCTCACCTCCAATATCCACCACCAGCTCCTAGGGTTACCACTATAACAGGTGCCAACTACCTTCTGGCTACAACATTTAGTGGGCACTCTGTAATTAACGGTTTGAACATAGTGGACTCTGCCAGTTGTTACCAAAAGATCCTCACTTTTTCTTTGTCCCAGGTCGTGTCCCAGGTTGTCAGGCCTTTGCCCTGTGCCACAATAAACAATTCACTAGTTTGTAAAACTTTGGCTATTGTTCATTGGTTTTTGCAGTGATACTGGATGTGTTATTTTGGTGTAGAGATAAAAGCTATTGACCTTGGTGAGGGGTGGTCTATGCAGCCAAAATGAAAATGCCAATGATTTTTTTTTAACCATCGCTTCTGTGGTAAGCTTGAAAAACAACTGTTTTTCAAGAAAGTTACCAGTCTGAATTATATGGTGGCTCAATGGGTAGAATAGCAGGTGGGGATGTGAATATCTCCCAGTTCACATCCCAGCCTAGCCACCAGATGTGTCCTTCAGCAAGACACTCAGTGGCTGCCTGCTTCTCCCCTCTGATAATGCGTTAAATTTAGAGAAGCAATATCTCTCTGGGATTAATAAAGTTATAATTTTCAATTTTGCTATCGTTTTGCTACAAAATATACAAAAATTCTGTTTTTTGCCACTGATGTTTAATTTTGTACATTACATAATTCTTTTTAGAAGAGTCCTGTATGACCAGTAAAGGCTTGTACAATAGCGCCATCTAAAGGAAGATAAACCAAAAGAGTTTGAACATAATTTTAGATTGTAGAAGTAATGACTTGGACAGATTTATATTAAACACCATTATCTGCTTTGACGTCATCTGCCTAGACAGCTGTGTTTTCTTCTGATAACGGATTTATTTTTGTAATGTCTGTCTGTGCACATCTGTTTTCCTCACGTCTACAGAAAAATGGAGAGATGCTATAGCCTTTTTTTCATAAATGGACTTGTCAGTGATTGCGCTGAATGCTCCATATTTACAATTTATAGCTAGTTTAAGTTGCTGTCTATGAGTTCTGCCCTTAGTACAATTATAGGCAATTAAAGGCAAGCAAACTAATGGAATATTAATTTGGGAAATATATTTTATATAAATCTATTTGTCAATTATATGAATCTAGGACAATTCTATTTTTAAGGGGCTAATATTGTAAATGTGGGAAGAGCAGGATACACACCAAAATGGGACTAGTTTTTCCCCTGCATTGAAGTAACAAAAAATATAGTGTACATGTTTTGCTGACAGGCATGATGTTTTCTATTTTCAGTTTGATATGTTATTTTACATTTATGCTATTAGATATGTATTGTTTGTTGTTTTATTTTTAATTTTTTAAAGACAGAATAAAAAATGTAGAGCTTGTTTGCTTCTAGATCATTTAAGTGCAAAAACCAGTGACTGAACAGAAGTAAATTTCAGTTGTTTCTGGAGCCTATCTACTGGGTGTCAGGGTCAGCATGTTTACAGTTATGGATGGCTGTTAGCAACGTGCCTTGACAGGACCAGCCTTCTCTCAAGGTTTCATCTACATCCATTTTATACCAGCAGCACGGAAGTTAAAAATGGGAATGGAAAAACAGGTCTTGGGGGTGGTTTCGGTTAAAATTGCTCTTCAGTAGTACCTTCATTGTTACTGGAAATAAAACCCATTTGATACATGACTAAAATCTCTTCTTTCTTCTTAACAGTAGAATTAGCATACATCAGGTGCAATGTGAGAAATTGAATAAGAGTCATTTACACATTTTTATATACAATACTTTAACCTACCTACTGAATTATTGAAACCAGAAAAACATTTTACATTACAGCATAGCTATTCCACAGCCAACCCTGGGAACTGGATGTGGCCACTGAGACATTTTTACTGACCTGTTGATTGGTTCTTACCAATTCAAATATATCACTATCATCGCTACAGTAGCATGTTAATTTATAAAAGAGCAATCAGTTAGCTGGCTAATCATACAAGACTGAAGAGCAGGAGTGGTATAGGAGGGGAGGTCATGTTGCAGTTTAACAGTTAGTTACCATTAACTTAAATTACACAGGTGGACTAATGAAAATGCTTTCATGTCGATTCAATAAATACAAATGTGTGCTGTAATGTTGGCCTGCTTGCTATTTACTCTCATTTGGATACTGGAAATGACAAAATGAACTGCAGAGTACTCACGAGGCACAGGAATGTCTGGCCGCTCAGATGGTGGAATTTTTACAACCCGGCTTCAAATCCGAACTGAGAGTCTGCTTTGCACACACACAAATTATATACAGACTTGTTTTCTTCCACACCCACACTGCATAAATGTAAGCACCTGTGGTTTACTATGCAAGCCTATCAGAATTATAAACTAAGTATTATTTTGGCAACAGAAAGATCTTACCAAGGACAGGCAGAAATCTAATATTAATTCTAAGGAAATGAAATTTTAACAGAACTGTTTCTGGTTCCTGCTAAACCAAAATTAAAACGTGGCCTAGCATAACGTTGTTCCTCTATTGTTTGGACCAGGCAACATAAGAGAGACACTCTCATGTATTGAAAATACGGTTTCAGCTTGAGAACTACTTTCATTTTTCTAGCACCAACAGGCAGGCCACATTCAAAGTATGCAAACTACAATTTAGAAAAAAAGAAAAAAAAAAAATCTAAACATGTGCCTGAAATGAGGAATTTTTCTGGTATCATTCTCCAGGGATTTTGTCTAACAATTTCTACAGTGGCAATACTGCACAGTTATTCCTAAATATTAATAAAAGGCTAGGTCTGTGTAGCTGCATGCTTTCCCTGCATGTTTTAGGTGGACTGGCATATATAACATTATACCATTAACCTAACTCTGAGCAGGTCCCCTTTTTGCCACCAAAAGTGGCAAAAAAAAAAAAAAAAAACCTCCACTAGACCTCTGAAGGTACACTGAGGTATCTGGCACCAAGCTATCAGTAGCAGATCACTTAAGTTTTGTAAGTTGCGAGGTGGGCTCTCTATGGGTCAGACTTGTTTTTTCAGCACATCCGACAGATGTTTGACAGGATTGAGATCTGGAGAATTTTGGGGACAAGTCAACACCTCGAACTTGTCATATGTATCGAACCATTCTTTAATAATTTTTGCAGTGTGGCAGGGCACAATATTCTGCTAAAAGAGGACACTGCCATCAGGGAATTTCATTTCCATAAAGGGGTGTACTTGGTCAGCAACAATGTATAGGTAGGTGGTGCATGTCAAAGTAACATCCACATGAATGGGAGGACCTAACATTGCTCAAAGCATCATGCTGCCTCCACCAACTTGCTTTATTCCCATACTTCATCCTAGTGCCATCTGTTGCCCAGGTAAACAATGCGCCCACACACCCACCTGGCTATCCTCATGATGCAAAAAATAAAATTAAAAAAAAAAAATTCACCAGACCACACCACCTTCTTACGTTGCTCCACGGTTCAGTTCTGATGCTCATGGAACCATTTTTGCCAGTGGACATGGGTCAGCATGGGCACCCTGACCATTCTGAAGTTATGCAGCCCCATGCGTACAAACCGCAATGCACTGTGTGTTCTGACACCCTTCTATCGGAACCAGCTTTAACCTTTTCAGCAATTTGACCTACAGTGGCTCTTCTGTTGGATTGGACTACATGGGCCAGCATTCATGATCCCATGTGCATCAGTGAGTCTTGGCCGGCCGTGACCCTGTAACCCTTTCACTGGTTTTCCTTCCTTGGTGTACTTCTGTTAGGTCCTGACCAGGAACATTGCACAAGAGCTGAAGTTATGGAGTTTCTCAGATGTCTAGCCATCATAATTTGGCCTTATCAAAGTCACTCAAATCCTTACACAAGCCCAATTTTTCTGCTTCAAACAACTTCTGGTACAAAATTTTCACTTGTAGCATAATATACTCCACCCACTTCCAAGTGTCATTGTACCAAGACAACATTGGTTATTCATTTCACCTGTCAGTGGTCATAATGTTATGGCTGATTGGTGTATACTACAATGGCCTGTCATCCCAAAGTGTACCTAAACCTGTCCCTGCGTTCTGCATTTCCCACAATAGTTTCCAGGTTCTTTACAAGCTTCATGGATGACTTCAGCCTGAAGGCCACCTTGTTCCAGCTTCATTAAATAACTTCCTATGGTAATTTTTCCCATCCTTTTTATTTGAAGAAATTGTTAAACATTTTTAATCAACAGTAAGTATACAAAGGACTTAATAACCCTTCGTACTGACAAGTGTACAACGTTAACGCTCTTGCACCCTGACAACAAGTCACAGTCACATCTGTCACACCCTGACCACAAGAGTCTCAGTATCAGTAGTCTGTCACACCCTATAAACTAGAGTCACAGTCGAATCCATTACGCCTCATCCACAAGAGTCACAGTTGAGACTGAACTGATATGTGTGTTATGGTGGACTATGCGAGTAACATTATTCTGTCCATTTGCTTTCAAAACCCGCTCATCCAAGCCAGGCCACATTCCAAGTCTACTGCAAGTAGGATGGGGTGCGAAGTGCCATACACCTAGGACACCATTACAAAGAGAAAAAACAATCATGCACTACAGACAGCCACAAATTCATTCGAACCAGCAGATTTAGAAGATAAGCATGATATCAGAGGGGTTTCTTCCTTTGTAAATTCAGTTGTTTTTGATCCGAGTGTTAAAGTGACAAAAATATAAACACTAGAAAAAAAAAGGAGCTGTTCAGAAACAAAACAAAATTGTCATATGCTGAATATCAGTACCACTGGCAACCACCATTACAGCACACCTGAATTGACTTGCACACTACTTTGCTCTTAGATGTTGTCCACCATCTTAAATTGCAACTTCACTGAGAAGACTACAGTTTTCAGACGTAACACTGCACTTGTAATTTAGCTTACATTTTTTTGTAGGTCAAATACAAAACTCAAATGTTGTCAAAGTGTGAACGTAGCCAAGATAAACAAAATCATGACAGATACTTCTTCCCGATGTACATTCCCTCATCTCACCCCATGTAAATATCACTGTTGCCATTCATACAGGGTAGCGGATCATTTTGGGGAAATGTTTCCCTTTGAGACATTTCTTCAGCTGGTTTCTAAGACCCTCTTTCTGCAGTTCTCAAACAAATAAATACTGCCAGATGATCAAACAGCAACACATTCCTCACAAAGCTAAGTACATATTACAGAATTCAAAACCAAAGTTAATACAGTACTACTAAAGACCAGAACAATCACTACATAGATGTATTCCTTATTCATGGTTAATTCTTGTTAGTCATTCGTTGCTCATCTGAACCAAACTAGAAAACCAAAAACATGCCTACATAAAGGCCTCAACTGCATATAAAGTTTACTTAAGCAAAAGGTAGTATTCACCTGGCTAAAACAAGGTGAACTGTGAAAAATCAAGGTAGATGGGCCTTTTGCACAAAGGTTGTAACTCCTTACATGTCTAAAAACCAAAAACAGACAATGTAAAAGTACTAAAGTTCTACACTGCTGCACTGAACTGACGGGCTTGTTCTGAGCCTAATAACTTTACCCGAAAAAGACAATGATCTGTAGGCTGGATGTAAACCAGATACCAGTGACATTGTGAGTTTGACAACACCACATAAGCAGCATCTATAATGCAAACTCAAATGAATCTCTCCCCAACTGCAAAGTCATGGCAGTACCGAAGGACCAGTGTCATAACACGGTAGATTTTAGCTGACCCTAGATCGGTCACTTTCACTCATTTCAGTTCTAATTTGAGCAGCTTTAGAATTACCACTCTGACATCTTACATCAGGAAGTGAGAATCTTGCTCTTAACAGACATCGGCATTTGGAGATTTCCGTTACCTTTCATACTATCACAGAATCATCTGGAAAAACATGGCATGCTTTCAATCCCAAAGATATAAAATTCATCCTTAAACACTGACATCAATGAAACAAATGCTCACTAAAGGACCAGTATTCTACAGATCAGCTCTGCTGGTTCCTGCTAAGTGCACAGTCCTTTCCACTCATTCTGAGATCAAGACAGACACCAACTATACACTACAAGCTCACGTGAAGTTCTAGACACTGCCTCGACTTTCTGTGCCAGACAAGTAAAAAGTTGACGACTGTCACAATGGCACAGCAGCAACAACCTGGGACATATGCACTGGCAAGTGTGGGTCCGATCCCAGAGAGAATACACTGAGGAATTATAGTAACAAAATGGCTAGGAAAAAAAAGTCTCTTCAATAGTATTACACCACTGACTACTAGAAGCTGGTCAGTTAATACAGCAATTTAGTTTCCCCCTCACCAATTTCATTTGCAGACATTTTCCACACAATCTCACACAATAAACTGCACTTCTGGTCCACTATGAACAAGCTGTAGAATGATTGCAGGCCTCAAGTTTACTGGACTGTAAAAGGGAAAATAAATCTTTCTAGTCAATTTCTGAACACCAGTATAGAAGTTGTTACTTCTTCAAATGTGATCTTGGGATTCCTTGTTTAGAGTGCAGCTGCAAGTTGTAGAAATAAAAAAAATTAAAATAAATAAATCAGCAGGCCATGGCCAAATAAGTTTGCACATCAGCTACTGCTACACTGTTTAACATCAGTATTATCAGGAATACAAGCTTAAATTCTGTACAGTTTTAGAACATACAATAAAAAAAAAAAAAAAAAAAAACTGAGAAATCAAGTCATACCCATTATTAATTATATTACTATTATATATTAATACCTAAAAGGCTGTTATCATTTGAGTCTGGAACATCAACCACTGTTTATTATCATTAATATATATATATATATATATATTTTTTTTAAATTCAGGACAGTCACCTCTGGGTAATATTTAGACAGTCTGCCCGTTTCCTCTATAGTCAGCTATCACTCACAGCACTGTTCACATTGTTAAATCAGGTTTCCCCAAACATGATGTTCAAACATGGAATGGAAAGGGGGGGATATCCACAGATATGGGGGGGGGAGAGAAGACTGCCCATTGTCTCTTTTGTCCTGTATTGCAAAACACAGGAGATATGCACTCCACAATGTATCTCCAATCTGCTTCTCCCTGCTCAAACCCTACCATCCAAAATGCCAACATTACTCATTGAAAATACATGATACAGAACATTTACTTCACTTGAATTGCAAAAAAAAGTAATATTAAAAAAATGGGAAGTCTACATTAAATATGATCAGAGCTGCAGATTCCACCAAAAAGAATATTATTTAAACTTGTTATAATGTCCATTAAAGATGAGAATGATGGATCCTCCCCCCACTGGCTATGCAATATCAATTCTGCCTTTTTTCAATCTCTTCTACACAAAGATAGAGAAAGGGAATTGGCCCGTTCTTCATTTAGTCATTCTTCTTCTCGCCCTCTGGTTTGTCTGAGATGGCCGTGACCCCACTGCCTTCTGCGCCCTGCTCTGAGCTGTCCCGCACGTGGTCCACGCCACTGGTGCCAAACTCGTTGATGCGGTTAGGGTCCACTCTGTAAATCCAGCGCTGGTACAGGTAGATGAAGAACACAACATCTGTGGGCAAAACGGGAGGCACAGGAGCTACTTAGAGGAGCACCGAACCGAGGTAACAAAACCAGAAGGCAAACAGAGCTCATTCTATACTGCGTTCAGTTCACAATTGTTAGGTTAACCACAAGCAACGACAATGGTAACAAGTTTTACCCTCAAAATGTCACACAGACTCATCCTGTATGTTCAGTACATTACTTATTTGTAGCCAACACTGGTTTGTAATCAAGTATTTTGTCTCCTTGTATACTGAAACTGCACACCTTCCCTGCAGGGGATGATCAAATTTCAAGAAGTGTGACAGGAGCAGTGAGTCCATATTTGTTTATTATAGAAAAAACCACTGTCTGCTAATCTAATAAATTAATGCTGTGCTCAAAGCATTTTTGTTGTACCATGTTTTGTAACCTTTGTGTATTTGATAATTGCATTTTTGGGGATGTTGTGTTTACGCTGAAATTAACCAGTACAGCCAACAGTGTTGCACCATACCACCAGAATCCAGCAACAGTGCTGAAGAAGTGAATCATGTAGACTTTCAGCAGTTTTTTCTATTGACTAGAGCAAGGTGTTAATACTGTGACAGAGTGTACGGCAGGACCCTGGGGGCTGCTGGGATAGGGCAGACTGGAGCATGAGAAGCGCACCATCTCTCAGGCAGCCTATTCTGTACATCATGGGCATCTTGATGACGAAGGCAAAGAGGTCATCGATGAACGTGTTGAGGGCCTTGTAGGTGAGCATCCTCCATGGGAGGTGGGCCACTGACTTCATCTTGTAGTTGATGAAGAGCTGCGGCGTCATCGTGATGAAACCTGCGAGCACGGCGCACACGCACACAAACTATAAAAACCCAGCACACACCAACCTTGACACGTGCAGGCTCAGGTTCCCAGCCCTGATCTTCCCAACTCAGGCACAGGAATACTCACCAAAGGTTAACAGGAAGCCATACATCATCCCCAGCACCCAGGAGTACCAGCCCTTGTGCTCCATGTATAACAAACTATAGACTGCATAGCAGCCAAACAGTGGGTACAGCAGCCAGGAGAGGTACCTAAAGGCCATCTGAGCACACATGGGGGGTGAGGGGAGGAACAAAAAGTTCAGTGATAATGGTAACCACTCATCACTCATACAGTTGCCAGTCTACACTACGAATCCGGAATTCCAGAAAACAGCGACTACACATATGTACACCTTTAGATGTCGAGCATGTTTTCTCCGTCACCAAGGTGTCACAAAGTTGTAGGTTCTGCCATGCAGAATGTGCTGATTCAGTTTTGCTCTCAGAAGGCAGTGAAAGGGCCAGTGCTGGGATCAGATGCTAACACTAACCCAATGCTGGTCTACAAAAGCATTTAAGTGTGTCTGGATAAAAATGTGCAACTCAACACTTGTGTTCGGGGAAACGTGCTCTTACGTCATCGTAGATTTTGGTGGAGGACTGGACGTACGTGGACTTGTCTTTGAAAGTCAACCGTGGGACTATTCCGGCAAGCCTGTTCTCCCTGTCCAGCTGGGGGGTGATGCAGGCAAAACTCAGGTTTGCAATGGAAAAATACAACTTAGAAGGTGCTCAGCAGCACAACCTGTCTCTCACCTTCACGTCAACGACCTTGGTGATCTTCCAAAGGTCAATAAGGAGCCCGATGAAGACGCTGACCTGAACCACAAAGTTGGTCTCATTGTCCAAGATGTACAGCAATACCACCAATGACTGGAAAACCCCAAAGAAGATCGAACGCACGGACAGTCCCTCCAGAGACTGTCTGCTGTTCCAGAACTGGATGTCTGAGATAGTGAGACAATCAACGTAACCACGTGGTGGAACACAAAATGTGAACAAGCATTTATTTTCCCTTCTGTTACACACTCCAAAGGACTGTCTCACTACTACAATTCAGACAACAAAATTTAAAATCCATCCTGTCAGATCAGACAAATCTTGCATAGCAGTGTACCATGCTACATCTTCACCAAGCAAGACACTGCCCGTGACCACCTCCAACATAAGCATTCTACAAAAAACACACAAAGAGGAACAACAACCAATTCAAGGCGGAACCTGCACTACCTAGATCATCCCAACCCACACAGGTACCGTTTTTGAAGGCCAGGAACTCGAAGATGCTGTGGACAATGGACACCACGATAGTGAGACCCAGCAGGTAGGGATTGGTCTCCAGTAAAGCCACCTATGGAGACAGACACTTTTCAGCATTGATTAACTGTGGCCACTGAGGCTCCTACACAAGCTCATATTCATCACCGTTACAGTTGATGGACTACAGCTCATAAGTCACAATGGACAACTATCAGCCTCCTTCCCTGACCTTGACGGAGTCCTGGTCCTCATCAGACTGGTCGTACGTGTCTTCTCCCAGGAAGTTCCAGGGGGACTTGGTACTCTGGGCAGCGTACAGCTGCCAACGCCACAGGGAGAGTGGGCAGTAGGTCAAACGCAGGGGCAGTTTCTGTAGCGTCTCGTTGACAGGAAAGTAGTCCTTTTGCAAGTTCCAGTAGTCGTTGAAGTAGACAATGGGGTAGTAGTCCCCACTTACTGCATCAAATTTCACATCTAAAAAGGAAGAGGAATTCACACACTTTTGTCCAAGGTGCTCTATCAGCTGTTAAACACCATTTCTCATATGTAGATTACTAACATGCATCCTGCCACTTCCATTCCTTCTGAATCACCAAGTACAGGACAGGTATATGGTGACGTTCTAAACAGGCACAGTACTGGAGTGGTGTCTGTCTTGCTTTAATAAAAGTTTGTCAAACTGCATACGTCATCACAAAGGTCAAAGTGAAGCCAACGTAACTGTCACATCATACTTCCTGAGGTGTATCTGGCTTTACGGTATACAGCATTAAGAGCGTCTTCAGGTAAGAAATACACGGTGAAGTAAACGTTACTAGGGCGAGCCGGGGTTTTGACAAAGCCTTACGCTGGTCCAGGGGGGGAGGAACAGAGCCCTTAACCCAAGCAGTGTGGTCATCCACCATATTGATGGTAAGGTTTGGATGCCAGTGTGAGATGACCTCCACAGGACCATGGCTTTCCGCACGCTGTAAAGATACAGAGCTAATTCAAGTAACCGCCTTTCAGGGAGTTTTATTACATTATTCTCAAAATCCATTATTAACGGTATTATTTCCGAACCTTGATCATTTCAGGGTCAGCGTCTGTCTCTCCGGTGAGCAGGTTCTTGGTCTTCAGAAATTTTCTGCGTTTGAACTTGTTGAGCACTGAGAGAAATGAAAGGTGTGATGAGACTCATTTAAAACAAAATAGATTTGATGAGGCCATCACTTTGCTGCTTGTTGCTGCATACTGCAACAACCACTCAGAAATATAAAGCAAAAGAATATACATTACATAACATACAACTATGTGCCTACTAGGACAATACCTGAAACAAGTCTGCAGATATTGAGATGCCTGTGATTGTGTGCAACATCTTTGTGAAGAAGGTACACCACAAACAGTCTGTGTATCCTTTTTGTGGACGGTGCACATCATATGCATTTTAACACTTCCTGAATTTCTCTCTTGCTGACTTACTCCGACTAGTTTGAACTGTGGCCAGGCGTCGATACTGGCCCTTGCGTTTGGGGTCTGGGTGGAAGCCACTCTTTGTGAAATAGATGTGGATGTAGAGGGAACCGTTCTGCTGCACCTTCTGTAACCCAAAGACAAGCACAAATATAAACATGACTAACTTACAGACCTATAGGTATATGTTACAGTTCACATAAAGCATCCATGTGTCTCAGCAGCCCACCTCAGGAATGTCCAGTTCTCCATCATGCTCGTAGCAACCGTCTCCAGCCTCCCCACTGGTCCAGTCTCCATACATGAGGTCCCTTTGGCTCCAGAATAGAGCCTCACTGTTGTTGAAGTCTGAGAAAACCTCATTCTGGGAAATGTATACGTACAGGTCCTGGACACAGTTTGAAGAGAAGACAGACTTAGCATGCAATCTTTATCACCACAGTTTTTCTTAAGAAGGAACTTCTAAACTACATATGACAGTATAAAAAAGAAAAACACCTAATCACCAGCTTAATTCATAAGGGATGGTGAGTTTTAATAGCGCTCCAAATTATACCCTTTTGGATATTATTGGCCTAGCAGGACTGCAAAATGTATAAACAGTGACCATGTTGTGACAGGAAGTGACATGTGACGTGGATGTGAGGCTGATAAGCAAACCAGGTTCTGATACCATCAAGGTGTCCTTGGGGAAGAGGTTGCGGCTAGGGACTCGAGGGGCCCCAGCTGGGGTACTCTGGTCCGGAGTGGACGGGCCCCTACGGAACCAGCTACTGATGGCCCAGATAATGAAGATCCTATGGGAGAGATTAAATGAGTGAGAAATAACGGCACAAGGAATCCTGGGGGGGGTTGAAAAATATCCAGAATGAGGTGCTAGAAGTGGGCCACACACCTGTGCCCATCCCAGTTTTACAGCACAAGGCATAAGGCTACACAAGTCTATTTTAACCACAGTTCTTTCATCTTACTCAACAGTGAATACACCAATACACTCCATTTAAAACTGATTTCTAGATGTTTTGCTGCCCAAAAGCAAGTGGATAACACTGTCGTCAATCGTCCCAACAGTCTGCTGTGACTGAATCAGGTCATATCATAAGATGGTGTCTATAAAGCGACAAGCACATCGTATAATCATAACTCCCATGAGCAGGTGCATGGTCACAGTAGTCAAACACAAAAACAGGCCTATACAGAGAAAAGATTCAGCCCCCTGACACCAATTACTTAGTCCAGAAGAATTCTCTAGACACCTTCCCATCTCCACTTAGAGGAAAGCAGCACAATCCAACTTCTTATGTAAACGCTTCTGCACAGCCACAGCTATATTCAAATAAACCAGCTTTTCAAATCACTCCTTCCACATTTCTACACATTTTTTACCACCATTACCAATATCACCAATCCAGCAGATCTTCCATGTAATTTACAAATTATAACTTGAAAGAGGAAAAATAGTTCTATGAAACAAAATTGAAAAGAAATTAAGACCCATTTTAATTTTAATTCCAAAAACCGCCATCATAATTGCTACATACAAACAATCTTTTATAATAGTATGTTCCTACAATAAAACAAACTGTACCAGACACAAAATGAACCAGGTGTGCTATGCACAGGCAGATTACACACCAAATCCATAAGATAGGCATCCAATGGAAACATACCTTTTTCTCATTCATGCATTTCCAAAAGAATGGCTTTCATCACAATAAGCCTATGACTTTCTTGCATGCTAACAGTGCTGCACTGAATTTACTGAAAGAGAACTGTCCCACTTCACCCAATTATAAGTACTCTGGCACAGAGTAATAAGCAAGGCAGCACGGCTCTGGCAAGCCTACCTGAAGAGGACCCCTTTGATGACCTGCCATGCATTGGGAGGTGGCTGCTGTTGCTGCTGCTGCGGCTGAGTTTCCTGTGAAGCTCCAGGAGTTTGGACAGCCTGCTCCCCACCTGCAGAGCCATTACTGCTCACCTGCACAGATAAACAACTGCATCACATCACATCTGGCAGCACAACACTTCTGTCTCTACGTACATTTCCGTTTAAATAGCAGGAACAAAAAAAACCCATTGTGACAGTTAAAAACGGACTTTCAGTCTGTGGAAATACCATACGCGTGCTGAAAAGAAAAAAAAAAAAAAACTGAATCCAGCAATTTTAAACCATTTGGATTTTAGACAAGCAATGGTTAAATGACATTCAAATCAGCAGACCACTTGGAGAGATTCTCACATTTTCCAGCAAGCACAGACTCTACCAACACACTCAATGGATTAAGAAAAAGAAAAAGTAGTAAACAATTACCAATACGTGCAAAACTTACTGACTCATTTTTCCTACAACAGCAGTAATTAATATTCCTGTCACCTGGATCAGAACACAATACCACTCTGACACCCAGCAAATCCAATAACCTATTCTGTGAGGAAAAACCTCTTCAATTACTGTGGAACATATTGAGGAAAAAAAAAATAATAATAAATAAATAAATAAATAAAATTGATGACGACACCTATGGGATGAGATGTCTGGTGTAGGTCAGAATTAATCCTTTGTTACTCTGAGCTGTGAATAATTTCCTGGTTAAAATTATTAAATTAGTACAAGTTCTAACAAACTCTTGCATTTAGAGGAAAACACTCTTGATTTAACTTACAATTTGTAAGTGGACTAAGTTGCCAAATATAATTTTCTAGGGTTAACACTATATGTACAAACAGATTCAACAACATAAGAACCTGACTAATGTTCACCTAAGATAACCATTATGCAGACCCATGCCCAGCTGAAAGCGTTCCATGGTGGAAATGCATTAACAAACCATGCATTTTAAAGAGGTTTCTCTGAATTAAAATTTAACTTGATTTTCATAGCTCAAAAGTAAGGGCGCCTTAAACAACACCAACACTGCAGCATGTTAATAAATGGTAGAGCTGTTGTAAGGTAGAGTATGTTGAATGTGAACAAAACTAACTTTAAATCCTCAGATAAGGCAGTGTGCTCAACCAAGCAAAACAAAGTGAAAATGGTCACACTGCTGTTCAGGTTGTCTCACGCTCCACCAGTCCTTTCTCCCCTAGGGTTAAACATATATAGGCTACTACTAGAAGCACAATATAAGATGCAGAGAACAGGCAATCACACAAATCAAAACAACCTCAATATAAATAACACTTGCAAAAACCAGCTTCTCACTCATTTTAAAATCATCATGCATCTTTATAACAACTTTGTAATAATGAGCAACCTTGTCTTTGCCATCAGTTTCTTCAGGAAACAGTTATATGGCAGTTGGTGTGTTGTAACGTCATTCATAAATATTCAACTCCTCAGCCGTGACCAAGAGAGAGTACCCCAACACAAAGAGTCTCATTTTAGAGATTATCTTAACCTGTGAAGGGCAAAGGAATTAACCTACAACACGTTTAACAGGTTAGTTTCCCCTACCACCATGTAAGATCATTTGATCATTTTTAAACACACTGTGTTGAAGTAAACATGACTACAAAATAATAGCCTCAGGATTACAAGAGATTTAACAGCAGTTTCTTTGCTCACTACTGCTTTCTACACTACGGTGACCACATATAGCAGTCTATGTTGGTATATTTCTCTTTGAACCACCTGCACTATCTAAACTTAACTAGTATCAGTTCCAAGTCACACTATAAGATATTACAAGCTGCAATAAAACATATAAGGAGTTTTAGGGCAACGACTGCAGATGAATTTAAATTTTTTTTAATACATTTTGAGAGCTCTAGATGTCTTAATGCACAGTTCAATACAACACACATAGCCATCACAATACTGAGAAACTATTCTTCGTTTAAAAGGTGTAACTACGATCAAGTGCACATAACACCCTTAGTTTAACGTTAGAGACGCGCTGCATATTTTCACATCAACAGCATCGAAATTGCCTCCAGCATTTTTTAACCTCACAACGTAGGCAGATTATCTTCAGTGAACAGTCTTGCAAAATAAATCAATCATTAAAAAAAATTAAAAAAAAAAAATCACACACCAGATATGGAAGTTAATTTACAGTAAAAAAAAAAAAATAGCAGGCAAATAAAAATCAATCGTTTAGTTCAACACGTAACCTCACACTGCTTCATCTGACAAAACAACGATTAACTTCACAGGAAAAATACCTCACCCAGAAGACACACGTTAACGCAAAAACATACAAAACATTTATCGTAACACACACGGCAAACTAGCTACATGCCCTCAACCCAAGAAAATCATCATTAATTCACCTCCCAGCACCTTGTTACACAAAGCCATCTGCTCAACTGCGCACATTTCGCAGGTGTGTTAACTCGGTAACCAGCGTTATCTAGTTGTCATGCCGGCTACACACCGCCACCATCTTAACACTGACACACACATTAAGCTATGTACCAGTCTTGTTCAATTATTTAATACCGCTAAATTATACGTGGATTCTGCTAACTATTTACCTTTGGCATTATTCATTTTGTGACGACGAAGAACAGGACACTACAGACAAACGTAGGAAACTGGATGCTGAGGTAGACTGCTAAGTGATTAGCCAGCCATTTGCTATCTTATCGCTGGCTCGTAAAAGTAATTCAGTGTCAATATATTTTAAAGGTTCAACTAATCTAAAAGTCACGGGGTTAGTAACATATACGTATTCTGTAAAATCGTCTAAAAAAAACAATAGGTCATGTTTATTCGGACCGGCACTGATTGAGAAAGCAATATAACATTCGAGTGAGGGGGGCAAATGGCAGACGAAAAAAATCAAATATACATCATACTTCCAATACAATAAAACAGTAATCCGATATTTCTCCGGTGAAAACTGCGCGTTTAATTCATTTTACCTGGCCGTTGCTCGTGGTCGGTTGCTGAGTCGCTCCGGTCTCGTGCGCAGCCATCTTGGTTGCTCGCCCTTATCGCACTGCCTGCTCGTGACCACAGGCCCGCGTGACCGACGCGCTTTTCCTTTTTGTTATGACGTGTCGTAAAACGCGCAGAACATGTTGTGCGAAAGACACCATCTTTGTGAGGGATAACTCTGGACGTATAGGCTGATTTTTATTGCTAACGCTGTGATTCCAATATACTGCAAGCTTGGAAAAGTGTTTGTTACCAGTGAGATAATACAAGAATACAATGATGTACATAAATTGATGTTTCTGTTTTGAAAAAGACTGTGGTCACCCTTACCGCGCAACAATAGGTTATAAATGCGTGGTAGCATTCTCACAATAAAAAGTCTGATATTTAAACCATGCTTCCGTGACAAACATATGCTTGCATTAGTATTTCAAACAAAGAAAGACGCCAAACCAGTTTCTTTCCACTTTGACTTTAAGTTATATTCATAAACAGTGACAAAATTAAGTGAAATATTTTCAAAACTTTATATTAAACATTTTACCTTTTTAGTCAATACGCAATTCACCTTTGACATAATCTTCTTAAATTTTGTACAAATAAGGGTCTTTATTACATTATATATAATGTTTTGGCATTGTTTTCATTCCATAGGCCAAACCCACACCAAAATATTAACAACGGAACCCTTAAAATCAGTCGTCCAATATGTAAAAAGAAAATGTATGATTAAATTAACTTCTTTTAAAAATCCAGCTCAGTAAATCCAAACTGCCAGCTGTCATCCAGATCTTCAAAAGATAGGTCACATTCCATCTACGGCCTCCGAATAACAGACAAGTCTGGTGCTTTTCGAAGAAAAAGAAAGTGGCAATTATCAGTCACTCTTGTGCATCTCTGGAAAAAGAACCAAGCTGTTTTGTGTTAACATCTTTCATCTGTTCAAGTTGCCGCTGGCCACGCCGATGCAGGTACTCAATGTACATAACGTTGCTCTTTGGGATGGAAGCATTTTTACGAAACTCTCCACGAATTTGGGGTAAAAAGCTGGGCTTATTCTGGCCGGCCCGCAGTAACTGACGATAAAGTGCAAGAACCTGTTTCTGCAATTTACTGTGTCGCACCATGTCTGCAAAGAGAGAGCAAAAACGATGGTTAAAAAAAAAAAAAAAAAAGAAAGGAGGTTGAGAAGAAAACCGAAAAACAGGTCTGAAAAATGAAGATGAGGATTTAGGACACTATTGTTCATTAACAATTTTACTGAGGTAAAACACTCTGTAATGGTTAACAACCCTTTATCTGTGCGGTAACAGTATTGTTGCTTTAACGTCAGTTTATTCTCCATCTGTTAACGCTGAATTACCCAGAAACTAAAGGAAATACCAGAAGATGTATTGTGTTCAGGTAATGTGCTTAGTATTAACATGCCTCTTTAAAATAATTATGATCTTTGAAATTTCTGCAACAAAAATATATGATTCCCATTTAAAACCGCCTGCATGCTGCATCTATAAATAGCAACGCATGGGACTGCAGCACTTGTAACGATAATTTGACAGTTGCAAATTAAGTCTGGTACAGAAAAGACAGTCTCTTCACCAAAGGATAATATTCAACCAGCTAAGTTTAGATCGTGGTCTCGCCAGGTGTGTAATAATGGGTTTAAGTTGGACAGTAATTTAATTTAACATGGGAAATTCTGAAAGTTCTGCGTAGCTCGCCAACTAGTAAAGATGAAACAGAAATTAAAATTGTAAACGTTTAAACATCTGCTAAGGAAGGAGAAATATTGATAGAAAAAACAGTGATGTAATATAATGTAAATGCATGCACTGGACATGAGAAGCCTTTCTTAAAGCTTCTAATGCAGACATAACACAGGTTATAAAGTGGTACACAGAAACGGGGCATACCAAACGAATGGCAGAGTCAATATCACAACAGACTTAATTACAGCTAATAGCATTCAAAATAATCTCTT
Source organism: Chitala chitala (assembly GCA_025773905.1). Taxonomy (NCBI): domain Eukaryota; kingdom Metazoa; phylum Chordata; class Actinopteri; order Osteoglossiformes; family Notopteridae; genus Chitala; species Chitala chitala. Next base: position 4,005,112 of record JABJVR010000032.1, read on the forward strand.
CACGCGTTCTATAAAAGACATTGCCACGTTCCCCACGTTCCTCTGATTTTCATTACCTTGTGCATATAGTGCGTAGTGGTGCCCACACAAATGATCACATTTAAAACTCATTCCAACGTTTACCGACGTTGCATTGTTACACCCGGACCAGTTTCAGGCAGGAAAAACGGAAAGTTCACTTCCTTTTACCCCGTATGCGTCTGACCACATCGTAAACTTCCTGTTTGAATTTTTCAAAATAAAGGTTCTCAAACAAACTCGTTAATATGTTGTGTAAACTCGTTGAAATACAGAATGTTGGTAGTATACACAGAACATTAATACCGTTGCCTCCAATATGCAGTACACCCCAAAATATAATTCATTTATCTTAATCCATCTATCCATCCATCCATCCATTCTGTATGCCGCTGGTCCAATTCAGGGTTGCAGGAAGCCTGGAACCCATCCTAGGAGGCACAGAGCAAGGGACACCTAGGGCAGGGCGTAAACCCACCACAGTAATTTTTCTTAATGCTTATATCATACTTAAGAACATTTTCTGTGTATCATCTTGTGAAATAGTGCTTCAATAAATATATATATATATACACACACACACCCACTCACACTCACTGGCCACTTTATTAGATACACATACCCAGTAAAAATAACCACTCGTTACAACCAGTGTATGCAGAATACTATCTCTGAACACGCAACACGTCGAACCCTGAAGCAGATGGGCTACAGCAGCAGCAGACCACACCAGGTGCTGCTCGTGTCAGCTAAGAACAGGAAACGGAGGCTACAATTCACACAGGCTCACCAAAATTGGACAATAGAAGATTGGA
>JABJVR010000032.1:4009556-4034654 GCA_025773905.1 Chitala chitala
TCAAGCCCTGACCTGTGCTCTGCAGGTATGCCTGGTGTCTTCAAGCCCTGACCTGTGCTCTGCAGGTATGCCTGGTGTCTTCAAGCCCTGACCTGTGCTCTGCAGGTACGCTTGGTGTCTTCAAGCCCTGACCTGTGCTCTGCAGGTATGCCTGGTGTCTTCAAGCCCTGACCTGTGCTCTGCAGGTATGCCTGGTGTCTTCAAGCCCTGACCTGTGCTCTGCAGGTACGCTTGGTGTCTTCAAGCCCTGACCTGTGCTCTGCAGGTATGCCTGGTGTCTTCAAGCCCTGACCTGTGCTCTGCAGGTATGCCTGGTGCCTTCAAGCCCTGACCTGTGTTCTGCAGGTATGCCTAGTGTCCCCGAACCCTCACCTGTGCTCTATGAATGCACCTGTCTTTCTAACTCCTTGGTTCCCAGTTTCTCACACCAGAGCAACTTGTCTGGGTGCAGGGGACTAATCGTTCCCATTACACAAAATCCTTTAATTCCTGTCTCCGACTGGCGGACTATGGCAAACGAACGTGGGGGTTGGGTGAGAACAACTGCCTTTCATATCCACACAAAGGGCCGTGTCTGCCCCCTCACTGGGATCAGACCGAGTGTGCCCTAGACAAGGTCATTTTCAGGTCAGCAATGGGGAACAACGGGGGAAGGAGGTGGGGCCTCATGAAAGCACGTGCGTGCATGTGTGTGTGTGTTTTAAGATTCCAGTAGTTTCAGACTTCACAAAAACTGCCCAATGGTGACAGTGCATGTAAGCAAGATTTCCTGGGAAACGCCACCCAGTGCAGTCAACACTTGCTCACCTGGGTTTGAAGGAGTCGGCTGAGGCTCCCGGTGGGGGGAATGTGCGCGTGCGGTAGCTCTTGTTCTGGCTAGCTGATGCGGGGACTGCAGGGGATGACTCCCTACGGCGGCCATCTCCGGCCCGACCGGTCAGCTCCTGCAGCCCGCTGTAGGTGGCTGAGCCATGCAAGGGCTTCTGGGAGCCGGGGTGGCTGCGTCCTGGCTTTGGAGCCTTGGTCCCGGGGCTGGGAGTGTACAAGGTGGTGGCATCGATGCCACTGTCACTGGAGCCCCCCTTGCAAAGAGGGTCCATGTCTGGCTCAGCAGGGTCACCCATTCCCCCTGGGCCTCCCACACCCCCATCAAACCAGCGCTCCTCACTGTGGCTGCTGGAGGCATTACTGGAAAGGGTATTGCTGCTGGAATGGCTGGAGTACTGGGTTTCTCCCTGGGACGCACAGACACAAACACACACACACATGAATGCACAGGTCATACACAAATACAGAGGTAGATACAGGTAGATACAAAAATATACAAGTCGAGCAACCAGGCAGACACAGAGCACAAAAGTACAGGCAGACAGCGAGAAAGAGGAAGTCTGCATGTACATGGAGTTAGACAATCATCGCGACAAAACAAAAATTACAACAGACACCAACAAAAACTTTGAAATGTGGATTCACAGTGAGAGAAACACTCTACAGGGGAAAGAACCACAGGTTTGGAGTATAAGACACAGATAAATGGTCCTGTGTAGAGAAATGTCAACAGAGGTCACACATATGTATTATGCATAGACAAAGACAGACATGAGTCAGAGCTGTCACCTTGGAGTGCCGGTTGGGAGAGTCCTTCCCTTGGGGGTCCTGGCGAGCAGCACGCTTCTGCGTCCCTCCCCCACCCACAGGCGGCCCCCGCGAAGACACAGGCACGTGCCACAGGGGTTCTGGGCCAGCACAGCAATGGGAAGACATGCGAACAGACGAGCAGAGGCAGTCAGTGCGATGAAGGAGAGTGACAATGTACCTCAAGTCCTGCTGCTGCTGCTGCACTCTGACGTGAATGGAATAAAGAGACCCAAGGGCTCCTTGCTATAACGCACTAACAACCAGACACGTTAACACTGCAAGGACACTCAGTCACCATCCAGTGGGCTCCTCTTCACTTAACACAGGGATAACCATCCAGCGGGCTTCACTTAACGCAGGGATAACCATCTAGCAGGCTCCTGTTCACTTAACGTAGGGACAACTATCCAGTGGGCTTCACTTAACGCAGGGTAATATGATTTATCAAGACCACTTACAATTGTGTCCAAGAAAAGCAAGAATGTTACTGCAAGGGCCATGATACAAGTCCTTACTTAATTATCATAAACTGGCAAACACAGTTTGCCTTTAATTATTATAGCTCTCTGCAATTTCAGAGGCTACAGTAAAGCTACAACAAAAATTGTTTGATGTGAAGCAAAGCAATTCAGCCTGCATAATATCTGTTAAGTGAAAATCCGTCTCATTGGGTCTCAATTTAGGGACTAGCTATTGAATTAAAAACTGATGTTTATATACACCATTGAGCTGCTAAAATATTGCACTGTGGAAATAAACAGAACACAGTCCATGGACAGTCCGATACACTGTTAAACAAGTGGCATAGCATAAAGAACTGGTTCTGAAAAAGGTTCTACTTCAAGTGTCTGGATGTTGAATCATGTCAACTGGACTTAACGTTTCTATCATGAAGAAAGAAGTGCAGCTGATTCAACTTCCAGACAACTCCATCTAGATGACTGAAAATCTGTATTGACACATTCTATTTCAATTGTATGAAAATTGTTTGGATTGGCAAAATCCGACATGGCCCAAATCTACTGAAATTTTCAAACTTTGTAAAGGTACTGTTTGCACAACAGGTGGCAACACAAACTCATGAAATCACCTGAAACAAAAGCAGCCCAAACAAAACACAGAAAGTCTGCCTGTGTGTACATGTGCGTCTGCAGCAGCCACACAGCCTGAGGTAACCAAACAAGCAGGAACATCTTACCGAGCGAAGTAGTAATTTAAAAAAGCACTTTTGTAAGTTTCTTTTACATGTATTTAACATGCATTAAATATTATAATGCTACAAACAGCATTTCTTGCAAGGACAGAATCGCTGGTTAAATGGTTCATTAACATTAACTGTTTGGTTGGTCTGTAAATAAAACAAACAAAACATTGTAAACTATATTGTGAATCTTGATCCTAACCAAAAATATGAGATGACATTCTGGCTACATCGCTGACCCCCACCCTTACTGCACACAGCCCACCTTCAGCCAGTGCACCTGAAATTCATTCCACCTCAACATATGAAACAAAAACACAAATTACATTACTCTGTCATCCTCTAGGGACAATCAAATTATACACAGAACAGTTTTACATGCACCTGGTCAACTGATCCTGATACACTGAAATAACAGCATACAGATCATAATATCAGGAATTTTTTTAAATGTTCTTGTATAGAAGAGGGCAGTGGTCACCAAAATCTACATATTACAGTATCAGAAACCCTATCAGATAAGATACTGTTTAAAAGGTAGGAGGGATTTAAAACATTAAATATTACATTTGAATAGTGCCGATCATCCAAGTATGTAAATAAATACCTGTCTGAATTTATGGCTGAGAACAAGCAGAATTGTGTGATGTTCAGCAATAAACTGGGTTTGCACGCTTGTGGTTTGGGGAGGGACATACCAGGCTTGGCCCGCTCCATGGTGCTGGCCTGGCTGGTGAAGCCGGACGACGACTCCCCGCTGGATGCCATGTCCAGGTTCATGTGTGGCTCGTAGCCCATGAGGGGGCGCTGTGGGGTGCCATACCTGCCAGGAAGACAGTCCGTTATACCTCACAGTGCCATAACCTTGAGGAAAAGCAATAACATTGGCATGGCTAACGTTGGCCTCACCACATGCAAACATACAGGAGGCACAGGTCAAAGAAGGTCAGTGTGCAGCACAGCGGCACCATTGGCCCCCTGTCCCACACACTGGGGCTCATATCAGCCAGACCGTACTAGAGGAAGGACTGCAGATGTCTGAGTGCTCATGAATGGAGGGCAGGCCGCCTGAGGCCCAGAGGTAGTGCTGCACTGAGGAGCAGTGAGTCAGCTCTCCTTTCTAATTATATCCCCTAATTATATGCGCTGTGAGAGCAGCGGTAAACCAGCTAAGGGAGAGGATGGGTGAGGCCGCTGGTGATCCTGCCACTCCGCTGGCATGGCAGAAGTGCCAGGGCTTTCCTAGCAGTCCCTCGTCCTGCTGAGCGTTGAGACTCCTTTCTCTTACTCTCTCCCTGCTTACCTCCTTTCACATTTTCATTGTCATCCCCAGTCACTGCGTGATTGTGACCTTTTCCCCCGTGTTCCTCTAATGCCCCACCCCTTCATGATGATGTCATTTACTGCGGTTGTTTTGCACATTCCTATTTCAGTTAATGCCTTACTTTACACCCCAGTCAGATGTGTGCCTCCATCTCAATGATGGAAAATGAGCTTCCTGTGCCCACCCCTCCACCCCACTGCCAGGATCATGTGCACACACGATCAAAAGGGAGTCTCCTGTGCAGTCTCCACCTGCTGATGGGTGGGGACACAGCTGGCAGCTGCACTGCTCCAATTTTGCAAACGGGGGGCTGTATGTTACCTAGCCGGAGGCAGGACATGGAAACTAACCCCCACACGAGCCTTCAAGACACAGGAATCAAATGCCCTGGGAGAAAAGGTGGGAACACCTGACACAAGCGTACACACCATCCCCCACAAGGCTAAACAGATCCATTTGTCAACAAGCTGCAGTTCCTTGGAACTGACTCCTAGTGCTTGGAATGTCCCGCATCTTACATTTTTGACTGAATAGTGTCGTCTGCCTCAAGCGATGACTGTCTTATCACAGGATTGTGGCCAAACTGCTTGTACCACTTTTTAACGGCGGCATACAGAAGAACAAACGTATAAACTAGCAGTTAGGTGGTTAGCCAAGGGGCACACTTCAGTGATAAATATGGCTGCCATTTTCTGACAAACTGCTTGCAGTGATTTCAGTGGAAATTAGATACCTTTTGAAACTAGTTCAGTTGGAGGATGGTATGGTAATAAAAAAAATAATAAAATAAAATAAGATTTAAAAAGGCTGAAGCACTGTTTTCTTCCCCTACTCCACTTGCTAATATTTTTCTTGTACCTCAGCTCTTAACAGCTTCATTTATACATCTCCTAAAACTGGCATCACATGACCTTGTGTTTTGCCATCGAACACAAATAACACCTCAGCTGGCAAAACCAAAGCTTCCAAGGATAAAGGCTGACACCATACTCCAGTGGACACAGCATTAATTATGTAAACAGATTTCAGACGTTGAGTGAAAGGCAGGATCACACCCACCGCATGCCCACAGGGGAGGACGGAGCCACCGACAGAGAAGCGCACACAGACCCTTGCACGTGGGAATGCATACACACACACACACACACGTACACACAGTGACAAAAGCACAGAACTGAGTAAGCGGGGAACAGCCTGAGTCTGTCCGAGCACACATGCGATAAGACTGTTTTCCTGTCAGAAGCATGTCACTGGTGAAAGGTTCCCGTACGTGTCCATGTTAGTCAGAGACACCACAGAGGAGGGAGAAAACACTGATCTATGTGCTTGTACACGCTTTACTGTCTTTCCCATTAAGTCCCCCACAGCAACACTTAGCACACTCTAATGACTAACTCCAAGCCTACTTATTTTAACCACATGCAAAAACAACATGGAAGAAAAGGCTGAACAGAAAGCCACACACTACTCCAGCAACCTGAAGAACTGATTATTATTTGTTTTTTATCATTCCTCTAACAAACCCATTACCTCCATTTACTTTGTATATTTATACTAAATGGCAAAGAATGTGGTGGAGAGTGCTGTAAACACTGAAGAATGAGAACTGCAGGCAGCTCTGCACATCTTATTCTTCACTATATGGCACTACAGTGAGAGAGAAGGCTGTTGTACTTTGGTGGTCCTGTTACTGGCATCTATATTGTCGTATGGAACATGCAATTACACTGTTCCAGCTGGGTTACATGGCTGTTACGTGAATGGTCTACACATGTATTAGGAATGTCTATTGCCCAGTAAAGGAGTTTTGTATTTTTTTTTTTTTTATTTCACTTATAATGTGTGTTAAGAATGTTGGGCTGAAGGTGCCCACTCTGGCTGGGTGTGGTCTACACACGGACTGGCAGAGGAAGGCGTCGCTCAGGGAACTAACCTATCAGGTGAAGGCTTGTACCGCACAAAGGGCCCACTCAGGCCAGAACTGCCAAGGCCAGCAGTGGACAGTCCAGAGCCAGGGGCGGAGAAGCTCGCAGACGGGTTGCGGTAGGGAAGCACTCTGTCACTCACTGCTGGGGGGACGTTATAATGATTTTCTGGGAAGCTCACTGGCCTGAAGGCGAAAGGAGCAATAAATAAAATCTGATCAGAGGAAGAGAAAACACACACATATACATATACACACACAGTCCGTCATCTGTATGTTTGCCATCCTCTATCCATACTTTCACTTGACTACAAACTGTATAAAGTGTATTTATACACACACAAGTGACGTTCTTATTCTTGGATATTGGAGGTAGGGATTAGGAAAGAAAGCTCTTTATGAGAATTAGCATCCATGTTGCATACAGGCTTTAACGGGAAACACCATGACAGAGGATGTGCAGGCTGCCACCCGCTCATACTCAGCACCGCGAGCTCTTCGCCATGGCAACGCAAGCACCATGGGGAATGGAAATAAAAGCATGCCAACAACAACAAAGGAGGAGCTGGCCTCATTTGAAGTGATATGAATAACGACACAGCTGAGGGACGGAAAAAAACTGCATCTTAATCGTGCGGTTTAACCTCTCGTTTGTGCCTTCCTCAAGAGCACACAACTAGCTTTGGCTAAAGGACTATGGTATTAATGTGACACAACCAGTGGCATCTACACAGTGCTGACAGCTTCAGAGGGACAGCGTTAGCACGCGGTAAAGTGTCATCATACTAAAAGACATCCAAGTGGCAGTGTTAGGCATGTGTCCCGGCGCTAGCGTTGGGAGTACAGAGCTGTGACAACCTCAGGCTGCTTTTATTTTAGCAGTACTGAGAAGGGAAGCACAAGGCTGTTAGTGTGCTGTACAGCTTCAGCCCCTGTACGGCACAGACTGAGAGCCAGAAGCATGGAGACACTCGTGGACTGGGAGAGGCTGCAGTCTCACGGGATGAAAAGCAGAAACTGACATGCAGAAAACGCAGAGCTCTGGGAGTGGGGCCACACTCGCTGTGGACAGCAGCTCACCGCTTGGTGGGCAGGTGCTGGGGTTCTCTGTATGGGATGGGCACCAAGGCTTTGTGGCTCCGGGCCATGGACTGAGGCGGGCCTGAGGGAGTCCAGCGCTGAGACAGAGGGGCACTGAGGGCACTCGGGGGGCTGTCCCAGCGCCAGGCAGGGGAGCGGTGCGAGGCCCGGAACCCTGATGCCATGGGCTCCGGTTCTGGGTTTTGCTCGACTGTCTTCATTTCATACTCCTCAGAGCAGCCCCTGAAAATCACAGATGGGCAATGTGTGCATAAACACACATATGCATGGGCGCGCGCGCTCACACACGCGCACACACACACACACACACACACACACACACACACACCCCAATGGACACACCAGCAAGTGCGCAAATTTGCAGCCAGACACACATGCATAACGTATGACAAACATACAGTCTTACTTTCTGAAGTAGCACTTGTATACAGCAGATGAAAAAGCACTCACAAGTTAACAGACACAAGAACACGCACCCACAATCAGTGGTATTAACGATTTACTATTATGGTTTACTTACAGTACACATTTATGGTGGGAGCAGATCAGTTGAAAATACGCAGTATAATAGATACAAGAGAGCAGATAAGAGACACTTATGTAAAAGCCACATCATTGTTGGTATGGAGATGATTTCACACAGTAAAATCTTGTCACTTCACACAGGACCCCCAGATTGCAGAACAGTTGCTTGGAGGTTTTAACATGCACAACACTGCTGACTACACTAGCTATATAAAAAGGGCCTTCACTCTCTTCACTCTGTTAATAACTAACTTTCATTACTAGTAACTGATCCCAGCACAGTTCAGTAAATAAAAGACCAAATACTGTCTCCTAACTGACACGTATAAAATAAGATAAAGATCTAGCAGTGAGTTTCAATTAATGATACTGAGTGCCAGCAGCTGCTCTGATTATATTTATAACTGATTAAGCATTAAAATGCATTAGCTGCAGGCTAACATCAAGTCAACAGGTTGTTTACAACAAATTAAACAATGATGTGATTAATTATGGAAAAGATGCGTGGTTTACTGTATGTGGCAGGTGCTGATGACTACAATAGAGACACAGAGACTCTCTGAGAACTCTGTTAGCCAAGTGCAAACAAAACTGCCTTTAGGCAAACACCGATAAAGCTAAACTTAAGGGCACTGTTCAAAACAGAACCAGTCTTACCGGGCTACAAAACACCAGTCAAGCGTAATCTACCGAAACAGAGAAACAAAATCTAGCACATGGAGAGGAACCTACAAAACCTAAAATTTCTTCACTGGCTAAAACCTTTATTCACAAAAGCTGCCAACGCTGCTGGCTGCTTCACCCAGCTGTGTATTTTACAGGACCAGGTGCACATTAGCAGTACTTCACTTGGAATGTGAACAAGCTCAGGATCCAAAGCCTGCTTACTCTAGCACACTGCACCCTGCTGGTCAGCTGTGAGGTAAACCCCAAGCAGGCTTGGTTTTAGTGGCAGCCTCTGGGGGGTGGGCACCTGTGAGCTGCCCTGCCAGTCTCGTGTCTGCTTGGCCTCCACGTGTACTGGTATGCGGCAGAGGTGCTAGCACAGGGCAACAGAAATGCAGGTCTCAGTAACTCTGCCGCTTGGCTACAATGGTCCTCTACACCAGGACTGCAGAACAGGCAAAAGCAACAGCAGGTTCTCGCAAGCAAAGGAAACCAAACGCTCACTGTTCTGCTCAGCCCAAGCAGCTCTGATTTCCTCCCATTTTTGCACATGCCTGTTTTAACAGATTAGTTCAGCTTAAGCACCCTACCATGGCACAGTGCAGCAGAACACTTCCTGCTTATTTCAAACACATGGCCAACATCCTTAACCGCTACGCCACCTCTTGTACTGTACGCTGAATTACACTAACTTATTACGTATGTGTCGAATAAACTGTTGTTTATGAAAGGTAACCCTAAGATGCTTCTTCCGATGTCCAGTGCCAGAGCTCAGAAAGGGGTGGGGGGTGGATACAAGGGAGCACAGGAGCCACACGTCACTGTCAGACAAGCAGTCCTCTTGTGTCAAGTTGTTTTAGAGGGTACTATTGGACACAAGGCACTAGCTGAGACAAAGACAGAGGGGTAGGGCTGAGGATCAGTTACAGTCCAACTGAAGTCTGGCTGTGTTATGGAGCTCTCTGTGGTCATCCTGTGTGTGTGTGTGTGTGTGTGTGTGTGTGTGTGTTTTACACCTGCAAGGGCACCCTTCCTGTCTGCGGGCTCAACTACACGGTACCCCCTGCCCACTGAGTGTTCCCCCAGACGGCCACTAATAAGTACTCCTGGGAGTATCTGGCTACAGAGTGGAAATGAGCAGAGAACGACCCTATCAAAGCAGCCACAACGCAGGCTGTGCACACCAATGCCTTTCTTTTGTTAAGAAAATCTGGTTTCAGGATCAAGTCAATCAAAAAGCAAAGCCAAATACCTAAAACTCTGAACGTACCCAAATCCCTCATGAACACATGGTTCCAAGAGCGCTGCAAAACCATCGTAGTGCTAAGGCTCTGCCACTCCATAACTGTATGCCTCCAACAACATTGTAACGCTGGATTTACAGAGAATCTCATTTCCCATCTGTGGACAGTCACATTTACAAGTGCTTAATTCAGCCTGCACTTGATCCTCTGAATAAGCACACAACAGCTGTCTGACTTGCCAGTCCTTCATGTTAAACATGTGGATAGTCATGAATTTGAACGCTCCCTTGTGATGCGATACTGAGGTGCAAATGTACAGTGGTGGCTGAAAAAAGGCACACATTTACACAGAAATTATCCTGTAAAAACAAGACTGGTCTGTAACCTTTGCAGTGTCTGGTTGGGCAGACTACAGCTGTCATGTCCTCTGGGAATGGGAGTGAAAACGGAACAGACGTGACCCCTGACCTCTGACCATGTATGACACAGGAAGCAGTACAAGGCAATTATAACTAAAAAAATAAATGAATAAAAACATTACCGAGCAACAGAATTGGAATTGCCCAGCTCACACAATTAATCAGTCCACCAAGTTCAAAACAGCATGGTTGTGTTTTTTGAGTTAATATTACTGTTACACAATGCAATTCATTGTCGCTAGCAAACGGGAAAAAATGTCAGTGTTGACAAATACTACAGATGACAGGGAGAGGACGGACATTTGCTACTAATGCTGTGTGCCCCATCATGCCGATTCCACAGTTAACCTGGGAATTCTGACAAGCTCCGCCCTCAGCCGGCTTTGAGCCTTGTGTCAGTAGATCCTGATTTTGCTAAATTTCAGTAAAAACACCAGTAAAAATTAAACAAAGCCCTTTATCCGGTTCCCTGACTTTCACCTTGCTGTCATCAACAGAACACAAGCTGGTCAGCACTGTCTAGTAGAACTTTGTAATTTGTACACAATTTACAGATAATACCACTGTACACAGGTCTCATTACTGTTCATTAAAACATAAGGATAAAGGAACAGCAGCTTAATTCAAACTGATGTGAGTACACTGTTATGAGTTTTTCTTAGCTAAATTTTTCTGTTGCATTAAAACGAAAATGACTGCACTCCACAAGCTCTCAAAAAACCAACAAGCTGAAAAAATGTACACACACACACACACACGTTAGGATCTGCCAACACCTACAGTAAACAAAGACTAGGTTACAATGCAATGAATTTCCCTGTGCCAATGAGCACTATGATAAACCAGATGATTAGTGAGAATTTTAAAATTTGTGATCACAGGCAAACAGACACACAACGCAGAGACGCACACACAAACCTGCAAGTGGAAGCAGAGGGCCAAAGAGAGCCAGAGAAAATAAGGCTAAAATAAACACAGGCTGTGGCTCAGGGAACAGTTATGAAGTGTAGCTCTGCAAAGACTGCATCCATCTCTCGCTCGCTCTCCCCACCTCTTTCTCTCTCTCTCTACCCTCTAACACTCAGTTTCATCCTTTCTCTGTACGCTAGTACTGCCCGCACCCCCCTGGCCCTCGTTACCCACCTCCGAGTCCGGGGATGCCAGCGCCTGGCTTCAGTGTCTCTGCCATCACACTGCCTGTCCTGATGCACGCTTACAAAAACGCAAGCAAGCACGCACGCGCTCTCTCTCCCCCCCACTCCCCCCCTCTCTCCTTGTCCCTGAGCTCCTATTGCACACTCGTTTTCTCTCTCCACCAACAAGAAGAGAGGAGGAGGAAGGCAAGGGAGAGAGAAGCACTGTTTCTTCCTTTCTTTCTGTCTCACCCACCCACGCTTCTCCTCACACCCAGAAGGTGTTCAGACATGCCCTGCCATCTGAGCTCTTATCTGCCTTCCCCAGCATGACCAACCCCCCCACCCCAAAAATCCCCATGTATATGAGCTACTGCACATTCAATGCCTTCCTCGTTCCTCTGCTTCTCCTTCCACTCCTTTATGGGAATCTGGAATCTGCTTCTTTGAAACATTTTAGAAAAGGTTCTGGGGGGAGGGGACTGGCAGCACAGAGGCAGTTAATTACTGACTACGTCAGATCCGGGGAGGTGAAACTGTCTTCCTTTGCTCAGTATGAGTTTCCCCACATACAGCACACGTCTACCCCATCATAGAACAGTACAGTCAAGGTGCCAGAAGGACCAGACCAGCATCCATATATCACACCATAAACTCCACGCATACTCATACACAGACAGGCACAGAAAGAGACAGAGACAAGACAGACAGGTATGGAATGAGACAGAGAGACACACACACAGGCATAGACAGGTCCAGAAAGTTAGACATCAGTACACATACATGCCCAAAAACACACACACACACACACACATATATGTACGCACAGGGTCACACAGAGACAGCATCCTAAGACAGGTTTTCATGACACTACTTCCAGAGCCCTGGTTTCCGGACTACAGCAAAGCTGGAATAGGAAATTGGCTATGAATTGGTGATGGAGGCAACGAGGTGGAGGGGGTGGGGACGAGTGTCAGATTTCCTTCGCACCCCCCCCCCCCCACACTCTTTCACAGGATGCAGCAGCAGCAGTATCAGCAGCAGTGGCTGCAGCAACACTTCTTTGGCAGCACGATCTCACTGGGCTGACATGGATTCATCCCACGCGACACCACCTCCTCAAATGCCCCCTCGCCCACCCCGAATTCCAGTTCCTCCGACACAAATGTGACCCTGCAGCCTGTTGCCTCCTGTTATTACACTCAAGGCCATTCGCTCCACCACCCACCTGCGGGGGCCACCCTCGTCGTAAGGCGGGATGATGACCACTTTGACGGTGACGGAGGTGCGCAGCAGGTCAATCATCTGCTCATGGGACAGCGTTACAGCGGCCACCTTGCAGATCTCCACCAGGCGGCTGCCTTGGCGCAGGCCTGCCTGCCAGGCAAAGCCATATTCCTCCACCTCAGCCACCGTGCCATCCAGCCTTACGTGGAAGCCCAGCTGGCCCAGGCCATTGCGCCGGAGTGTCATGTCCACCGTCTCGCAGCCGACCGTCAGGGCCTGACCGAGGGGGAGAGCCAAACACCCTTAACGAGAAACGGTCACAGCACGTAGTGCCTGCTAATGTCATCTGATCACCGGCACATCAAGTGGGGTCGTAAGTTCAGGGCTTGATGAATTTGTCACTTTCCTATCCAGAATCACACCTTTTCTGCTCTAACTGCTCTTTTACAGGTTAATTTTGGATTAATTAACAATTAAAGTGAAAATTAAAGAGCAAAGTCACAGCAGTTGTGTAAGGCAAAAAAACCCTGTGTCCTCTAATGCTTTAGTCTTCAACTCAGACCAAATACACACAGTAGACAGACAGTTTGAGAGACACAAAACTGCAGCAGAGAAGAGTACAGAGCATGAAACTGTGCCAGTTTAATGAGCTTCAGACAGAATTTTTAATTAAACTACCTCCACTAACCTCACTGGGACACATCAGCATTTTCAGACAAATATTAGCCTACACTTTACATAACTGTGTATCCAAGTCATTGCTCTTAGCAAGGGGCTTTGCCAACATATTTCACAACTAAAAATACAAGCCAAGAAACGTGGGAAAAACAAATGCTGAATAGGAAACTATAGCATTATCCCAGAAACAGAAAAACAGAAGATAAAAACATGTGGGCATGTTCCATTAACACCATGAGCAGGACGAATAAGCGTTTGAATATACAGAGCTCCCACCCCCCGAAGGTCTGTCTCCTTACCTTCAGCCGCTGAACGATCTCCCGAACATCATGGGCGCAGCCCTCAGGGACCCTCACGGCAATATGATCCCCCCGCCCATAGTAGATTTTTAGGGACAGCCGCTCCGGAGTCCAGCCGATGACATCAGCGCAGAAGCAGTTGAAGACCACCTCCTTGGTGGAGCAGTCCACCAGCAGGACGTACTCGCCGGAGACGGCTAGCATGCAGGCGAGCTCCGCCCCACCGCCACTGAAGTCCTGGGCCCGCACGCGCCAGACCACCGTCCCTAGGGAGCCCAGCTCGGCCCCTTCCCGTGCCCGTAGCCGCTCCCGCTTCTTGGAGGCCAGGGAGATGAGGTTATTGAGCTTGCCGGCCGAGTCCAGGGGTGTGCTGCTGGCACAGTTTTCCGCCAAGTCGCGCAGGTACTCCTGGCGCGTGCGCGTTGCCATAGTGTGGAACTTATCTGACTTATGGGCCGCATTCTCTGCGTTGATCACCTTAGCAAGCAGAAAGTTTCGGAAGACTTCCGGGTCATGGAACATCACCCCAGTGGGTATGGGTGGACCAAACGGGGGCACGTCCTTCATGCGTGTGACTGCCACACTGAAATATGTAGAAGCAGATACAAAATCATGATCACTGGTGAAGATGCTGTCACAGCAAGAGTTACAATAGGCAACAGTTTCATTTATTATGATGTTACCATGGGATACACAAATACAATAAAGTCCGCTTAACTGGATAGCCAATCAGTGGATAATTCTCTTATATGGATAATGCATTTGCGATATCGTTTTCTGCCACTGACTTTAACAAATCACACATGCAGTTAACTGGATATGGCTCAAGTCATATATAAATAATTTTACAGTGCAAACATTTTTGATCCAGTATAAAAAATTGTGTTGAAACTGCAGAAATGGATACAGAAAACTAACAAAACTATTCACTAAACACAAATTAGCATGACTTCACATGCTAGTTGCTAGAAGATGTTGTGACACTTAAAGCGGTCAAAAACATCATTAGATCATTCTGATTTATGACTTTGTGAGCCAGCATCTGTAGCCCGGCCCCCAACTAAAGCTTGTTTTTTTATCAACAAATGCTTGTAATTATTAACAATTTAGCAGTGCACAGTTTTTACAACTTCAAACAAAATGAAACTCAGACAATGATAGTGCAAACTTCGGTGTACAGCAGGCAACTTCTGAGATTTCAAAAGAACAATTTTATATGACTGACAGAAAAAAACATGAATCCAGACATAAAGGGAAAGAGAACTGGCAATGCCCATGGTGTGGAGGATCCTTTCTGAAAGTGGCTCAGTGAAGCACTTAAGAGCAAAGCAGCAAGTTAAACCGAAGTGAATACATCGTGTAACGATGCACCACGCGGCCAGTGGCCGAACCCCACCGGTAGCTGCCTGTCTGGCTCTGTCTGGCTGGCGTTGCAAGTGCTGCCTGAGCGCGGAGCCCCACCTGTAGCAGACGCTGTCAGAACAGGGGTTGTGCACTCGCACTATGACGAAGACGTGCTGGAAGTGGGAGCGGATGTTCTGTGGCGTGAACGGCAGCGCGCCCGGCTCTTGGAAGATGATGGTGACGATGTCGTTCCCGATGTGCCTCTTCCTCAGGAGCTGTGGCAGAGGCGGGGGTTGGGGGAGGAATCACACTTTCATCCTCAGAGAGTGTGAAAAAGACTTGGAACAGAATCGGGCATCTGGTGTCATTTGTGAGAGGGAGAGTTGGTAATGTCTGTTGGACTCTCTCTTGCTCTGAACTGAGCATTGCTGTGTGCCACCAAAGCAGCACTGAAGTAACAGTCTGTGTACTTCTTACAGCATGTTGTAAACTATGTCGATAAACTGTTGGAAATTTGAAGCATACTTGCACCCTAAAACCAAGAGATTAAAAGTAGCTCAAGGAATTAACAGGGGCTCAGTGAAAGGCTGAAGCCTTCGATCATTTGACTTCATGAACATGAAAAATAACCTTCAGCTACACAGCCCACAAGCAGAAAGACAGTTAAGGTTCTTACCCTGGCTTGGTTGATTTTTAACCCACCAGGTAGACATTTAATGTGGGGGCTGTATCTTTACATAGCTTTGCAAACGGTGCATTAAAAACGCACTGTTTTACAACACCAATAATGATTAGAAACCGTCAACAGCCAACCGTTTCAAATTTGAATATTCTGACCTCTAGTAATATACTGCCATGTTCATTTTAAACAGAGGGAGTCTGAAAAGTAATATCAGGATTTCAGTTTTAACCCTGTGTGTAAATATTTAATTACTTACTTTGACTATGACACACAACATAAAGCTGCTACATGTACATTGAGGATTATAATAACACTGAGTCTAAAACACTCTCCGTCAGTGAAAGGTGGTGCTGGCAACAAGTCTCAGAAAAGCATCTAAACAGCCACACTGTGTTTGCAAACAGCACTTATTCTCTCAATTGCATTATTACATCTCGCTGGGTAAGGCTGTTTACCTAATTAACAGATGAACAGTAGGTAATGATTCCACTGGAATGTAATACTAGTGTAATTGACTTCATATGGATGTGACTCTACTCTGCCACCAGGGCAAGAGGAATGGATCTGCATTAATCTGACACTATTAATAACACGTGAGCACAAAAGAGCCCGTCTTCGTTAGAGCAGGCTGAGCGGTTATGTCACCGTGTGACACGCCGTGACACAATCGCTCCGGGAGATGTACGGTTGTGCTCGATCGCGCCCACTCCCTGCAGCCTCGGCAGGACGGTCATTATATGAGCCGCACCAACGCCTGCTCTTTACACAGATGCATCTCACATGGAAACAGACACACACTCTCTATTCTGGGCTGCTGCAGTGTATAGCCAACCCCAGGGCTAGATAAAAAGCAGTGCCACCCCACCCCCACCCCACCCAAGGGCAGGGAAATCCAACCCATCCCCACTTTGACAATGGTCCACTATTCATTCACACACTGGCCTCTGAATAAAAACCTAATGAATACAGAATATGAGACGCAAAGATGAGTCTGGAGCCGTAGGGAGTAAACAAGCATCTATCAGACCATAATCAGAAAAATATTTATCATAAAAGCATACATTCAGAACAGAGTAAGAAGCTAAAGGCATGTCAAATGTTTCAAATTACAAGGGATTTTACCATAAAGGAGGCAAAAAAGGATGTAAAAAGGACAAAATGCAATTTAATTTACTCATTTCCAGTTCTGTACTACGTAACGCCACCAAAAACCCCATGTAAAGGCATTAGACTTCTTTACAGAAGTCACACGACACTGATGAAGTTTTAATGCTGCTTTTGACAGGGACTTTTTGGGGGAGGGGGGGGGTGGAATCTCATGTTCTACTCAAGACCCAGCCCCCCACCCCCACCAATCACGACACAGTGCAATGGTGCCAGATACTACTCACTGCACTGTGCTTGTGAAGCTATAAGAAGCAGGTTGCTCAGTTTTAAGAGGCACCACAGATCTATTGAGATACACATCAGCTCCATAATAAGCAGGTCCACATTACAGTGAAAGCATCACCGTGAACAAGCAGGAGTAAATAGTAAAAGGAACGGAAGTCTATGTTGACAACGACAGGACTGTCACATTATAGAGCTCATGCAGCTCTCTGTACAGCCCTTTGCTCTGATGTTATAACCATAATAACATTCCTGTAACCTCCTACATCTGCACGTTTCTGGAACAAAAACCTTTTCTGTGAGGTCTTGGCACTGCTCCACACAAGCAGGCAAGGCTGGGGCCACCCTCAAACTGAAGAGCAATAAATCTCACTACCGTTTCTGTGTAAACCCAATGCTGTTTGCATGGGAGTGTGTGGAGGTCTGACAATAAACACTGCCACCTAGAGGCTTGACCAGATTTTTGGGATGATTTTTGTTGTCAGTGTGGACGTAATGACACTTGGTGGAGGTAGTGGGCTTTTCACTGTGGTGTGGTGTACTAGTTAAACAAACCTAAACCTCAAATCTCAGGGGATTTTGCTACACGGTCCTGGGTATTTAGCACAAGGGGCTTAAAAACATGTCCTTGTAATGGAGATACGGAAATACCACATAAATGAATCAATAATTCTGCACACGCACGCAAACGCATGCAAATCACACACTGCCTCAGGGAATGTGGAGGCTGGCAGTGTTATTTACAGAGTGGAATATGTATAAAAAATAAGAGCAGGACTGCCACACCTACTCAAGGCACAAAAGCAGGGAGATGAGCAAAGTGAAAGAATTGCAAAAGCTGAAGTGAATGACTACACAAAAACAATATGCACAGTGCTAGAAACACAAACAGACCTAACTACCTGCAGAGCAGGTTTACCAGCTTAGCCACACAATAAGCACTATGTCATAAGGTGCTGTGAAGAGACGGACATCTACACATGCGCTACAGTCGCTGTTTGCCTACTGGGAGTGCTGTCCCACAACTGGTCTCCATCCTGCTGAACTACATGAAGGAGGGGTTTTCCCACCTGCTGGGGATTGCTGGGCATATAGGGCAACATGGTGGACACGTGGAACATGATCTCGTAGTCCTGGTAGGTGGTGTACAGTGAGTGGGTGCCCGTTGAATCCGCTGCAGATGGACGGGGGTGGGGGACAGACACACAAAGGCATTCGGTCAGTCGGCTGTTCGCACCAAAAGCAAACAGAGCCTACACAGCGCTCCACAAATACTGCTCTACTGCATTTACTGCACCAGAGCAAAACAGGAAGATACATCAGCCGTGTCTCCGCTTTAGACATGAGGCTAGGCAGTGCGCCGTGTGCTCCCCGACATAAACGCAAGATGAACCTGAGCGGGGATTCTCTTACTCTTTGTGTCCAGCTGGGCGGCGTACTTGGTAAACCCACGCAGGCACACCTGCTCCCCCAGGAGCTCGAGGAAGGTGCAGAAGGCGGGCGTGGCCTCCTCGTTGTTGTACATCTCTTCCTCAGTGCTCTGGCCTGCCCTGCACAGCAGGATCCCCACTTTGTGTTTCTGGCTCAGCTGCAGAGTGGGGTGGGGCGTGAGCACACAGGAAGTGATGTGATGACAGGACTTCTGACCCAACATCTGCAGGCTGCCATTATGCCTACCCCTGACTGCCCCCACCTGTCCTACCCCCTGCTCTTTGCCCTAAGACGCCCCCACTCCCACACACTCACAAACACTCACCCCCTGCTCATCCAGCTTGAGCAGCTGCTCAGCAACTTTGGGCGTGCTGAGCGCCAGGCGCAGGCAGGACACGTTCAGCTCGGGCACCACGTACTCCAGGACCTCCTTGAGCGGCAACCCCCGCACAGTGCCGTGGCGCGATGTGGACGGCACGGCGTCCTCCAAGACAGAGCCACGCAGCGTCACCAGCTGGCAAGGACCAAGGCGTTCAGGGTTAGTGCCAGTGTACACGGCTACACAGTGACTCAGAACCAGGCCCACATTAATCTGGCCGAACCATATAGATTTAAAAAAAAAAAAAAAAAAAAAAAAAAAAAAACTTAATTACTTAACTGACCCATATCCTGTTTCAGTACCACCCAAATAAACCCCTCCTCTAACTATCTGAGTCACATATCTTTTGTTCAGGATTTTAAATACAGGAATACACGCTCTACTTTTTGAACTATAAACAGGGATCCAGTTTATTATTAATTATAGAAGATGGACTGTTAGTCATATTTCAAAACTGTTGCATCTTAACACTTGGACTCCTAAAATGGTTTACTCATTCCACAACTGTGTCTGGACTATTAATGACTGATCAGGAAGGTTCAGCTGCTCCAACAGATAAGACTGCTAAGAGTAGAGATGTCCTCTTACAGAAGGAAGGTGGCTGATTTTAACAGTCTCCGAGATGTCCCCGTGTCATTGCATTAAGTTTGAATGGAGCTTTATAGATTTGGAAATATTTAGATCAACTTCTGTTACATCCACACAAAGCATGGACGGGCTTAATGACACCACCCCCAGGGCCATTCAGACGTTCTGGTGAGGGGGCTGAATATCTGTGTAGCAGCAGACTGATGCAGATCTAACACCTCAAATAAAAAGGCAAAGGAGGGGCTAACCCACCCCCCCATTACACGCCCATGAGAAAAGGTGCGTAAAGGGCTGGCACAGAAAAATGTGCTTTATAAAATAGATGCCTGTCTTGGCCATTGTTCCTGTAATGCTGAGGTTATGTGGCCAGGCAGCCATGTAATCCTGACAGAGCAACAAGGTCGGGTGCCTGAGGACAAGGCATTACTCAGCAACTTTAAACTAGGGCAAAAAGCAAAGGGCATGAGAGCGGGCTGGCCTCATGACAGAGGAATAGAATCACAAAGGCAGACATCTGTCTGCACATACAATTACACATAAATGAAGAAACTAAAAGCAATTATGCAGGATGCAAATTGTCCAAGATTCCGCTACGTTAAAAAACACACACACACACACACACACACACACAAAGTTCAATCAACTCAACAAAAATGTGTGGAAGTACATCAAAAAACAAGGGCTACAAGTATCAGTCCAGGTAGCTCTGCTCAAGAAACCAAAATCAAGACAAAATTTTGAAGCACATGAAGATGCATGATCTACCAGCACAAAGTCACATACACACTCATTTGGCCTGCATAAAATGCACCAAACTACTCCCCAATTTGGTTTACATAAAGTGGAAGACAAACTCTTCTCACATTTAGCCCTTACAAAGGGTACCAGTTGAACTCTTTCCTCGTTTGGCCTGTATACAATATACCAGTAAAACACTTCCCTCATTTCACCTGTACACAGTATAACAGTAAAACGTCCCTCATTTGGCCTGTACACAGTATAACAGTAAAATGTCCTTCATTTGGCCTGTATACAGTGTACCAGCTGAACTCCTCCTTTATTTGGCTTGTATGAAGCGTACCACTCAAACATTTGTCAGTGAAAACTGGAGCTGGGGATTTCTGGTGCACTTTCTTGTGTAAAAGGCTCATGTTGCTGCATAACGATGTAGGCTTTAATGCAAAAGAAGGGGCAGGTGGAATCTTCCACCAACAAATGGGCGTGGATGAGGGACAGAGTCAGTAAGGAGCACAGAAAACAGCTGTGGAAGTGAACAATAACATCACACGCTCATGGTGCATTAGAAACAGAAGTACTGGAAAAGCACGAGTGCGCAGATTCAGCTACCGTACCTCGCTCGTGCGCAGAATGAGCCGGTACTGGTACTGGTCCTTCAAGTCCTTGGTGTCGTCCAGCTTCTCCCTCCGAATGCTGACAGCCACAGGGCCCAGCTTCTCGTCCGTGCCAAAGTAATTTGAGTGCTCTGTGGCAGGAGAGCAGGAGAGATAGCATCACTGAAGGGCAGCACTCACACATCCACGATAAAGGAGGCAAGCAGAGCTCTCAATACAGGCATTGTTCTGCTCGTTGTTTGATGGTACACTGAAAAAACACGTTTGACCATAAGCACAGACCTGCACACTGATTACACTGTTGGGTAATCCTGAACAGAAATGTATAGTAGAAATGCAACTGATATCGTACCCAGCTACCTCAGGCATATCATAACTGCATACAGTACGTGACTGCGCGAAATAAGCCACACGACATGCCAAACCTGCAGTTTTACTTGCGCTTACTGATGACGAGACTGGTTCATGCTGGGGAGGAGGTGCAGGTTTACCTTCCTGAAGCTTCACGCTGAATCAGAGCCAAGAACATTTAGCAGAGCAAACTCACTTGGTGTCAGTGACAGATACACTCCCTAGCAATCAGACTGCAGGGTTTGAATTTCTGGCACCCTGAGCCACTATGCATAAGGACCGGAGGCGAATGTTTGGGTGCAACGGCACATGACGCTTGGGCGGCACAGAGTTACCTCGGCCATGGAAGTAGTGTCGGTAGTAGTGTGCACCCAGGTCCACGTGCTCGATGCTGTAGTGCTTGAGCCGGTCGAGGCGGGTCAGCTGCTGTTCCGGGGGCACCTCCAGCACCGACACGCTGGCGTTAGTGCAGCGCACGCTCACGGCGGGCCCCGCCCATGAACTCAAGAAGCTAACGTTGCGCTCGGTAGAGCCACCCGTTTCGTTGCAGAAGTGAGGACAACTGAGCAGGAGCGGGCCCGGGCCCCCGGTGGTGCCATCGCTCGAGTCCGCCCCTTGAGGGGGAGCCGGCTCTGTGTAGCGCAGGTCCTCCATGCTAGAGAAGGTGGTCTCTGGGCCGCCGAGCGTTCCTGTGCGTGAGGCGGATGGGCTGACGGCGGAGGCCGCCGAGGCGCCCGTGGCTGTGTTCCGACGCTGGGCCACATACGCGCGCTGGAGTGCCACCTCGTGTAGATCGAACAGGATGCTCTGAACGTCGTAGTGCGCAAAGCTCTTGGTGCACTGCCAGGGCCTGCCCGCCTCTGCTAAGCGGCCATCGTCAATCTCAGTCCGGCTCACCTCCACCTCGGTCCGGCTGGCACTGCGCAGCTTCCTGAATAGTGAAGATGTACCCAAAGATGACTCAGTTCCTCCGCTTTTCTTCCTCACCCTGTTCTCCCCCCGCCCAAGGGTGCCTTCATCTGACCGGGGTGTGGGTGTGAGTGCTTGGGGTATGGGTGTGACAGGAGAGGGGGCACCGGGTATGCCCTCCACCCTCAGCAGGTCCCCCAGGCGAGCAGGGCCGGTGCTGCGCTGGTCGGGCCGCTCCTGGTGGAACTGGCTCAGCATGTCAAAGAAACTTTGCTCTGGGATGCCCTGCACATCGATGGAGGAGGTGCTGCCGTACTCTCGGAAAAGCCCCGCCTTGGCCTCCATCTCCGCCTCGTCCTGCTCGCTCAGTGTCACCTCGCTGCTAGAACGCTGGCGCAAAGGCACCAGTGAGCGGAACAGGCCAGGCGACCCGCCCCCCAGACCATCGGGAAACTCCACATCCTTGGAGCGCCGGCGGGGTAGCCGGGGTGCTGTGCTCCGCACTGGCACCAGTCCTTGGACTGCCGTGCCAACGTGCCCATTCTGCACATTCTCCAGCAACGACTCCCGGGACTGCTCCCGCCGTGGCGGCCACTCTGCAATGCGTGCCCGCACGCCCATTTTGGGCACCGACACCCGTGTCGGGGCTGCTGGCTCGACGGGGGTGTGGCCGTTGGGTAAGCGGAAGGCGGAGAAGTGGGGAGGTGGGGGCTGCTGAGTAAGGCAGCTCTGGGAGGGGGGTGGAAGGGAGCAGAAGCTGGCGTGCACCCCCTCCACCTCCAGCAGCTCGCTGGCGCAGTGCAGCGCTCGGTCTCTGTATGCACTCATGGTCCTGGGGAGTTTAGGACCTGGGAGGAAGCAGGGGGGGATAGCACTGGCATCCTGGTGCAGGATGGGGAGCTAGGGAGGAGGAAAAGGAGGGCAGGAGGGGCCCTACACAAGTGCTGTCGCTCCCTCTGCCTCCCGCGCACATTGCCAGGGAGTGGTGGGGGGGTGGATGGGGGTTTCAGAGGTGTGGCGTCCCCCAGTCTCCACTCCTGACACAGCACAAGTCTTCTCCTTGTTCTTCAAGGAGCTCGGTTCTGTGGGAAAGACACACACGCACACCATGAGCATAGCACTGTGGTGCTCCATCAGCATCCCAAACATACACACACACTCCTGACACAGTCCGGCCAACCATTATGATACACATTAGCATGAACATGGGTGCTACAATCATCATCTCCCATATAAATAATAATTACCATCACTCGTGTCGACATAGGCACAAAGCTGAAAGTGCCTAGCCTTTGATGCTGAAGTGAACAGGAAAGGGAAAGAGACAAGAGAAGCAGGTGATGGGATTTAACGCTGGCTTACTCTTCTTCAGGATAATCTCCAAGAACCCTGACGGGCAGGGCTATTATTATTATAGGCTGCGTTACATCCGTGAAGCTGGTGCTCAACACCCCCCCACACCCTTCACTGTTCCCCTAGGAGCAACACTCTGTCATACAGAAACAGAAAGTATGAATGGGCACAAGCACAGAGAGATCCCACGGTGCTTCAGACACCACGACAGCACTGTCGCACAGTCAAACTGCAGTACGGGTGCCCAACGCTGTCTTATCATCATCCCCCCCCGCGACATACGCAAGAATCCCGCAAAACACTAGGACCCCATGCAACAGGACGAAGATGGGGAGTCCACGCACACACCACTGGGTGGCAATGTGGAGCACGTCGAGCAACAGCCTGAGGGAAGGGGCTGTCGTGGTCAGCTGCAGTGACTTACAGCACTCCAGGCTGGCCAGAAGCCCGGCTCAGGATGGATGGACAGGGCTGTGGGAGGGAGGGTTAGGAATGCAGCTGACAGCCAAGCCCCTGGCCCCGCCTGGGCTGCTTAGCTCTGCTGTTGCCAGATTAGCCGGTGGGAAAATGAGGGCTCAGACCTACCTCAGGACTTCAGTGCCAGGCTAAAGGAGAACAGCACCCCCAGTCCAGCACTGTGCGCTTACAGTAACCAACAGAAAGCACGGCGATCACCATTGTGTCTCACTCTCCTGACATCCTCCTCTCACTCTGCCTCCTCAAACAGTGAGAAACAGAAAGAGGGGGGGGGGGGATCAGAGAGAGAGAAAATGCAGGGAGCAAAAGCATGAGAACGAAAATTGTGATGATGCATAAAAAAGCCTGAAGGTACAAACTGGGTTCAGCTCCTCCATACACCCACTCGCGTCACTATCATTGCAGGAAAGCTGCCAGAGAGAAGTTAAACAGACAAAGAGAGGAGGACAGAGGAAGAGGAAGGAGTCTTTGCAAAGAGGAGAAAGAACAAGGAGCAACGGGGACGTCTGGGAGCCTGGAGACAATGACGACAACAAAAATCTTCCTGTTTACTGAACCCTATGGAGTCACAATAAACACTCATGTCACATAACGCCCTCATCATGCCCTTCCTCAGAGACCCAGTGATCCTGTATGTATGACCTACTTTCCCACTGCACCCTCTAGCCTTCTTTCTCCCCATCATGCACAAGCCCTTCCCCACACCTCCCTGTGCAGTGGGCCTGGAGCCGCACCATCAGGGAGTCCCAGCATTAAAGTATAACCAGCCAAATCAGGAGCACAGCCTGTACATGCCAACCACCCCTATTTCAGTATCTCGTCAAATGTCAGCACACAGGGACGGTCCCAGCTCGGCACACGTGCCCCGTTTGGACATCTAGAGCACCACTTTGTTTCTACTCACAACTAGGCCAGACTCTCATTTCCTCTCTGTAGTGCCACACACGTGTTACGTTTGCCGACTCCTACTTTTAAAATGCTGTTGTTTATACATGCAGAATAAATGAAAGGGCCACCTGTCAGAACGGGACCATTCCTGGGAAACACCTTACAGAGGAAAAGCCACTTCTGTGTACTCGGTACGTACTACACAAGGGGGTAGAGAGATTCTGATGACATTTCCCTTCATGTTTTCACCTGTTCTCTTGTGCTTTTGCCTCTCCAGCCAGTATTTCCTCAGCTCAGTATAAATTGTAATAATATGGTTCAAACAATCACCACTTACATTGTTATACAATATACCTGGAAGTAATTCCTCACATGCATTGTTTATCATAACCCAGTTCACTGGAGATTCTGCTTCTTGACAAAAATTGACTCCATGAGAAATACACAAACGCACCTGTGTCACTGCTGTGCCGGTGAGGCACCTCTTTCTGAAAAACATCCTGCGGGGTGGGAATGAAGCCCCACCCCCCCACCCCCCCACCCCATGGTCCCAGTAACAGGTGTGGCGGGGTGGAA
>JABJVR010000032.1:4034754-4048689 GCA_025773905.1 Chitala chitala
TGCAGCAACTGCATGATGCTATCATGTCAATATGGACCAAAATCTCTGAGGAATGTTTCCAACACCTTGTTGAATCTGTGCCACAAACAATTAAGGCAGTTCTGAAGGCAAAAGGGGGTCCAACCCAGTTTTAGCAAGGTAATAAGTGAGCGGCAGTGGCCAGTGAGTGTAAGTTGCTTTGGTCAGGGCATCTGCTAAATGAATAAATGTACAACAATTTCCTGGTAGCGAATGTAAAACGAAGAATCTTTGTCTATGGAGTACACCGTCACGACTATATTTGCGTATTACGTAATGTTGCACTGCGATGAATTTCTCAGAAAGGAATATGGCCTTAGGGGATAATGTGGAAGACATTTACATTACATTTTAGATTTTATTTAGCAGATGCCTTTGTCCAAAGCGACTTACAAGGAAAATAGTACACGTGTATGTCACAAACAAGGTCAATCAGTATTAGAGAATCTACAATAAGTGCTGTCCTAACATCACAGTACACCCGATTAGATCTGGCAATTGTCACACAAGTAGAGCATAAGCAACAGAAAATTACAACTAGATACACACTTTAAATCAAGTGGCCAACTTTGGAGTTACAACATAATGAGTAACATCATGGCAAGAGTTCATGTTTAATTACTAAAGCGCTCCCTGAAGAGACGTGTCTTCAGTTGCTTGCGGAATGTGGACAGGGATGATGAAGTCCTCAAAGCAAGCGGAAGTTTGTTCCACCATGTAGGCACCAGAGAGAAGAGCCTAGGTTTACCAGATTTTAGGATAGGTGAGACCAGTCTCTTGCCACTGGCAGGCCGCAGAGAACGGGTGGGGACCACTATTTTTGTTTTAGGTGACACACTTGTATTGGTTGTTGTTGCTCATTTGTCTGTTTAAATATCTTTAAGTACATTTTACACTCCAGAAAAAGGCAGAAAAGCAGAATATTTCTATGACTGTTAAAAGATAAGACATTTACATTAACCGCATTTTAGTATAATGCAGGCCAAAATCAAAACTTGGAGGTTAAA
This sequence comes from Chitala chitala, assembly GCA_025773905.1. Taxonomy (NCBI): domain Eukaryota; kingdom Metazoa; phylum Chordata; class Actinopteri; order Osteoglossiformes; family Notopteridae; genus Chitala; species Chitala chitala. Next base: position 4,035,780 of record JABJVR010000032.1, read on the forward strand.
TCTCTGATTTAAAACGTGATTTAAAAAATTTGGTTCACCTTCAGCAGATACGAGTATATATTTTGCACATTAAACTTTCCCCGTGGCTGTTATCTCGGTGCGAAGTGGCCAAAACTTTAAGGGGTATCAGTCATAATGCTTGACACATATGCTCTCTTGTGGACAAATAGCATCACTGCACCCAAACGGAAGTATTTCATTGGTACGTTTGTTCTCCAAACCGCTTTTCTTGTGTGTGTGTGTGTGTGTGTGTGTGTGTGTGTGTGTGTGTGTGTGTGTGTGTGTGTGTGTGTGTGTGTGTGTGGTGGGGAGGCTGGAGCCCAACCCAGGCAGAGGACACCCTACACCCTGGACGGGACACCAACCCATCACATGGCACATTGGCAGTAACTACTGTAGTTCCCGAATCTTCTTAAACACGGCAACGTACCAGTTCAATGTCAAAAAGAGCACTGCAGATTATTATTATTTTTTTTTTTAAATGGTGAAATGGTCTCATTTGCTGCTCTCACATGCTTCTGTCCAGTGACCTTGACCTTGGCACCCACTGACAACCGTCCACCTGTCTAAGAAATCCAACTGGCCTAGAATGTGCACAGCTGTAATGCCCCCATGTATAGCATTTTACTCAGCTCACATCCATGAAATATGTAAGACTCTCACAGGGGCCCTTAATGAAAGATCAGGTTCTTTTTAAAGGGATTGCCTGTTTCCCTTAACTCTGGTTCCTTTAGAAAGGGATTGCATGTTTCCGTTTTTGGTTCCCACTCACTGAATGCCTCATTTGCTACCTCTGGTGTCTGGTTAGTGGCATCCTTACAAAACTCCCCATCACAGTGTCAAACAACCTACAGGTATTTTCCTTGGCTGAATGGGGAGCAGAGTTTCTCTAACATCAGGAGCGAATTAGGTGTCGATGTTTTTTTCTTTCCGTTCTGTGTAGTGCACACTACATGCTCATGCTCGACTTGAGATGTACCCGAATGCTTTAAGTAGGACAGCGAATTAGTGCCCGCAAATCAGGAACTTTACTCATAACAAAGCGGTAACTGATTTTTGTCCGTTAGATATTGTCTTTATTACAATGACTTAGAACACTACAGTCTTCACCGTTCGTTATGCTGTTGCTGTGTTTTACGTTTCATGTCATGTTTAAAGCAAAACTATTATGCACACTATATATATGACCTTTTCATTTCAAGTTTCCATAAGCACCTCAGTGAAAAATCTTACATTTAAATTCGTACCACGCGTATCCGTTGAGACGTTTAAACAGTACACCGTCATTTCTAATAATTGCATCTCTTTGATACTAGACTGCCCTGAACTTGTCCGACTTAAAAAAATTATAAAGTAACGTTGGTTCTGAAAGTGTAGCTAAGGGTAGAAGTACAAGTGTTACCAGCGATCCATACACAGGAACATATGGACCACATGGAAATAAGTTCATTATTAGGCAGTGCTGGCATCATTATTTCAGGACAAATACCAAATGTAACGAGTTACAAACTGTATCTAAGGACATATTATTAAAAATCCAAAATTTACGACCATGTCAACAGTGACAACACAAATTGAGCAAGGTTCACTTATTAGCTCAGACATTTCTTTAATGCATGACAACTGTTTCCCATAGTCTTGTATCATTTTGTCTGTTTCACAAAGGAAACTTGCACGTCAAAGAGAACGTATTCGAAATGTGCAATTAAACTTTCAGAATGAGAACGATCCTATTTCAAAATGCGTAACGCTAGTACGAACTGGTCCGTCTCAATGCCAGCGCTCATTGCGTGTTTTTTTTCATTCCCATCTATTCTTGCTGTTACTGTTTCCTGTCTGCAACACGTTGCACCAATCAGCGATAAGAAACGCGTAACTATAGTGACAATAAGGAATGGGAGAACCAATTAGAGCGCACCTGTTCCGCAGGTACAAATAGCAACCATCAGCGTGCCGTGTTATTTTTCTGTGTTGCGTGACAGTGTGGAGTTGAGCAGTAAACAAATAATATTATGACGAAGAAGAAGCTTCACCTGGTTACGACGCTATAGATGCGTTTGCGCAACTAGTTAACGATAACGCATAAAATGGCTCTGCAAAGCAGATAATCACAACCCTTACCATAACAGCTGTCTATTAAAATAATCAAACAAGCAGAGATCAAATTTACACGTTTAGAAAAATATGTCAGGTTATACCCGGAAGAGAAGTAGCAGGATATGACATAGGTCAATAAGACAGGTGCAGTCGGTGTGTTGCCAAACATCGCAGTTATAACAACTCACTTGATCTACTTCACGGCGTGCATTTCTTGGGTAGTACTATTGCAGTGCACGTTTGTAATAACGTCGGTTTTAGCACAAGTTTATAATATACACTTCGTTTCATTCCAGCTATTTCGGGCGGGAGGTTTCTATGCGCTTACTTCAGAGAACAATTACTACATTTCCCAGTGTCCTTATGCATTCTCCACCCCCGATCCAGCTGGTGTATTTGGATACAAAGTCAGCCGCAGCCGATGACAGCTCGGTCCACTGAATGGGACATCTTTGGGAGGAAAAAAAAGGTTTTGGTAATGATGGACAAACGGTCTACCGAGTGACCCCAGGGGGCAGAATCTTAAAGGAGTAGCTCCTGATTTCTGATCTAATGTACTTATTGTATCGATTCTGTAAGAACAAGGTGGACAGCGGGACACGTTCCCACGCCCATGCGACGAGGGTTTCAGATGGATATAATAAAGACAGCTAACTGTGTGTGTAACACAAAATTGATGCTGCACAAATTGTTTCGTCTTTCGGTGCTCAGAACAGTGGAATATTTCTGGACGGGGCTTACTGGATTATAAGTTTTTAAAAATTTGTTTCGACAAAGCATTGTTATTATTTGTGTTATTATTGCGATGAAGATGGTGGATTCTTTTGCCACGGACTTCACTGTAGCCGAGAGAAACTCACAGGATAAACGAATCTCATCGTTTGTATTTTTCTTGCCATCGTCGTTCTGAAGGATTTTGACTCCACAAAAATACAGTAGAATATAATTCCGTACAGAAAGCTCCACTTTTGTGCACGCAGGCACTGAGTATCGACTAAGCTCTGTGTATGAATGCATGTGAAAAGCCTTGCGGATCAGAAAAGGAGCACTGAATAAGCTCCTCTGGGATACAGCGAAATCAACGTGTGATGATCACCTCGCCGCCGATGATAATTCCTCCGAGAACAAGTGCGAGAAATACAATTCCGCCGATCGCGGTGACAAAATGTAGGGCAGCTGCCTGCATTTGGATGGCGACAATAATTTGAATATTACGTACGCAGCCGTGAGCAGAAAAAAAATACGAAACGTTTCGAACCCGGGACCAAATGAAGTGTCACTTTGTATCATTATCGGAATTTACACTCCGTTCGAACGAGCAGGCATTCTCAGGAGGAAACTGCTCTTAGCGACAGTTCTTAAGATGCCTGAGCATGTTAATTAGAATAACAAAGACGTTTTATTTCTGCGTGAAGACGTTCTGGCTCTTTAGACAGGTACATGTCAAGTGTGTTTCCGCTAAATTGCGCGATTCTCCTTCTTATCATGGAAGAGCGATTTTTTACAGAAACGACTAATTCTGGGTACTAAACTGCGTTTTCGTAAAAATTACAGAATTAAGGCACGGGACTGATTATAAGGCTCGTCTTGAAGCGCTTTTTTAATGTAACTTAATTATCACTAATATGTTATTAGGTGACAATTGACTGACAGCTTGTATCCTAGTTAAAATACGTTTTGTGCTGCCAGGGATGCGCTACCATCACGCAATGTAGAAGGTTAAAAAAGTCTGTCTTTTTTTCTAGATTTACAAAAATGTTTAACATATGCCGTTTAAAACTAATAATTCGTTTCTCAATGTGTCATTTTAATCTTTGAAACTTGATATTTTAGCCTAAGTTTTATTCGGGCCTTTTTTAAATCTTTATTCCGGGAACGACTTTTGTACAATCCCAACGTGGGAATATGTCATTGCTTATAACCAGACTGGACTATGAACTTCTTTGTAAATGAATTATTCATAAGGTTAATCATAAAAGGCAATCCGAAACAACTTGCATTTTCACGGATCATTCGTCGTCCTCTAAAACGGTACTTTTCCCCCGTTATTGTGGTGGAACATTGTAACAGAGGTGGTCAGAGAGGCTTACAACCATTGGATAGTTTAGAAGTTAAGCAAAGGCCAACCTCCCTCCAACTGGTATCCTATAAGCCTTCCTCACCATACCATTCTGAAAGAGCAATTATATCTTTACCCCACAACCATCTTTTTGAGACAGTTTTTGAACAACATGATTAAGTGTTTGCATGTCAATTCCAGCAGTAGAAGAGTTTTCAGAAGCCAGCCGTTGCCTGCCTGCATAAAGTAGGCATAATGGAAAAGTGGGAATTCTCTGTGCGTTGCCTCACGGACAGTCATGGACTTGAAGTAACCATATTCCATGAGTAAAGCTCACTGTGTTAGTGGCTGGTCACGGTAAATGATATCAAATACAGGACACAAGAGCGATACCAGTGTCTGTCCCAGAAGGGGTGCCATGGCTGAGTGTAGCAGCAGTTTGTTCCGTTGATTTCTCATCCCTCGCTAAGAAAGGCTGGACCCAGTTGATGGGCTGTACATGGAATTCGTGCCTGCCGTGACACCCGATCTGCCCCAGCTGTTGAACCCACACCGGTGACTGGCAGGGCTACCATGGACCCGTACGTGAGAATGAACACCGGCGCAGCTCCGTTAAACTGCAGCAACTCCGGGGGCTGCCTGCCCCGGACCTCCTCGCCCTCTGGGCCTGCTGCGGAATCCTGGCCACCCGGCGCCAGGGCGGCAGAGAACGGCAGCAGCTGGGACTTGTCCACGATGTCCTCCGGGTCACCCGACTCCCATCTGAACCAACAGGGCGACGCTAATGCCTACTGGACAGCCGTGTTCGACTATGAGGCGACGGCAGACGAGGAGCTGACCTTACGGCGCGGCGACCTGCTGGAGGTGCTCTCCAAAGACTCAAAGGTGTCCGGTGATGAGGGATGGTGGACCGGCAAGATCCAGGACAAGGTGGGCATTTTCCCCAGCAACTACGTGACACGTGGCGACGGCAGCTACCCCCAGCTTTCGGGCAACCTGGTGGCGAGCGGGGAGAGCCCCCTCGAGATAGACTTCGCTGAGCTTCACCTGGAGGAGGTGATCGGTGCTGGCGGGTTTGGTAAGGTATACAAGGGGCTGTGGCGCAACGAGGAGGTGGCGGTGAAGGCGGCTCGCCAGGACCCAGACGAGGACATAAGCGCCACGGCAGAGAGCGTGCGGCAGGAGGCGCGGCTCTTCTGGATGTTACGGCACCCCAACATCATTGCGCTACGTGGCGTCTGTCTGCGGGAACCCAACCTGTGCCTGGTGATGGAGTACGCCCGGGGCGGAGCCCTCAATCGCGCTCTGGCCGGCAAGAAGGTGCCGCCGCGGGTCCTGGTCAACTGGGCCGTGCAGATCGCCACTGGCATGGACTACCTACACAACAAGGCAATCGTGCCCATCATTCACAGGGACCTCAAGTCCAGCAACAGTGAGTGTAGTTTACCAACATATTTGTCTTGCAGATTGACTGGGACAACTTTATTTCTTTATTTTTTGTTTATTTTATCATATGTGAAATATGTAGCTATTCTGCTGGAGTAATATTTTAAAAAATCAAACATACACAGAATGACTAAAATGATAGAAGTTTCCATGTTCTTTTTTCAGTTCATAAAATCATTAGATTATCATTTCTATATTGTTGTCAGAGGAACAGGGTATGATTGTACTGGTTTAAATAGTGCTGGCTTCACCCTGATGGACTGGGTAATTGCCGCGTGTTTTTAGTACAATTTCCTGGACCACATCCTTCGGTGTGCAATAGGGTTTTGAGCTGTTTTCGGTCTTTTGTGCTACTAGCTGTTCACAGACATGACTGAATAAGAGTGTATAAAAATCTGTTTGTTTATGTGCAAGTGTGCTTGTGGCTTGTGTGTGTGTGCGTGCGCGTGTGTGCGCTTGCTTGCTTGTGGCTGCTGGGGGGGGCACCTTGGTACAAGATGCTGAACGCGAAGGCTTTTGAAGCAGCCTTTCAAACATGTCTGCCATTTAGGAGCAGGCAGTCAGACAGATTAGCAGCCTTGCATTAATTTTCAGTTTTCGTCTTCCCTGCGTTATCAAGCTTCAAAGAACCCCCCCCCCCCATGATCCTCAGAGTCCTGACAGGAGACGGGACATGTTGTCTACAGCAGTCAAACCGATTAAATATTTGTGTGAAACGGCAAACGCACGACCTCGGTCTTTGCTAAGTTATTGGCGTAGGGCTGTTGAGTCACGCTATTTCTTCCGTTTCCAAAAATGTCAACCCCAGAGCCCAGTGCTCGGGATGGTGACGTGTGAAAAGGACACCATTTTTTCAGCACCGCATGTTTTTCTCTGCAAAGTGAATAACGTCCCTAACCTTCAAGTAGCAGGGCTGTGTGCATCTCGAGTATGACAGACCCCCCCCCATGCTTTGTAACACTGACTCTTGTACAAGAAGGGACTTTAAAAAAAAAAAAAAAAAAACTGCAGCTCTTAGTGAGTGTAAAGTTACACTCAGGCTTATTGTACAGGTGCACACATCTCAGGTGTCCTTTTCAAACCGCAGCCAGGCTGAGCTCTGCCGTAGTGAGACGGCACTCCGGGCCTTGACCCCCTCCCTTCTGTCATCCCATTCCATTTAACACCACCCACCTCTGCTCCCACCGTACCTCACCACCTACCCCATCCCACCCCCCACCCCGTCGCAACAACACCGCCTTCCCAGCACCGCCTGGAACTGGGCCGAGCGCTGTGTCATCTGTCACCCTCACCCCTCCCTCAACCCCAAGGGAATCATCAACTTACAGAAACCTGCAACATATCAGCGTATTACCTGTGCCGCAACAGAAGGAGGTGCGTACGGGCTAGTGCAACGATTAAGTGGATCGGAATTTGTGGTCATTCAATATCTTTTAATCATTAAAAGAGGCCTGGTGTAGTGCCAGTGTAAGTACTTCAATGCATATGGACGCCAGCTGTAAGCTGTCGTTGGGATTCAGTTGTGTGCATAGCCTAACTGTTGAAATTATTAACGTCCTTACTGTGTTTGGTATTTATATGGCAGGTCACCTAAAAATTATAGCAGTGCATTACACAGATACAGTACATACTGTAAATATTACTCTGTAGTGTTGACACTTTGTCTTGACAGTTTGGGTTTCTATGAAATCAACACCTCCGCTGTAGCACGTTTGTTGTGGGTTTTTTTTTTTCCCATGAGACTTTTAGATTGACATTAAGAACCTCTCTGAGCGGGCAGTCTCTTAGTGCACAACCTTCCTTGTTAGACCCCACAGAAGGTGCTGTGGGGTGTTTACTTTTCAATATGTTAATTGTACCCAGCAGCCTTTGGGTATGCGACTAACAGGGGCTGAAATAACCTGTGGTCATCTTTGTGTTGGTCTTTTGAAATGCAAAAGAGGTTTTCTTGCTTGTACTGCCATATGGCTTCTGTAGACTATGGGTTACATGAAAGCACAAAGCTTCTTTTGGTTGTATGGGCTATAAGCATACAGGGCTCTGAAACAGGTTGTAGCCTGTTTTGGTGTGTATGACATGATCTTTGGCTTTGTAGTTTACTATCATATATTTAAGCAGTGGGTTTGGAAGGTGAACCTGCCTTCAAAGCAGTGTATTCCCATCCTCTCCGGGAAGGTATTTTGAATAGTTTTGAATGTAATTAGAATTTTAAGCATCTTTGTAGTCTTTCCAGCCCATGAGCCGTGTTAATGGGAAACAGTAAAGGTTTTTATTGGGCCCAGTAGTGGGATGGCTGTTAATGGAGTGGGGGGTGTTGGTGAGTATTCAGCTGTCAGAGCACAGGGGAGGGCCGAGTGAGGAAAGCCCTTGCAGATGACACTTTTGAAGGACTGCTGTTGTTTGCTGAGAAGAGTCCTGTATGAGGAGGCAGCTCAGAGCCTGGTGATTCTCAGGTTCCTGATCCCAGATCAGTGCAGGCTAGGCATACATTCTCCAGCTGCAGGTACAGGCAGCAGTGGTTCGCCAGCCTGGCCAGGAGCACAGCAAGATGCTAACAATGACCTCTTTATAGCATACTGCAGACAGGGACAGCCTGACAACAGCAGGAGCCAGTGAGGTGGCAGGGTCAGGGAGAAGGGGCGGGGCTATGGGCGGGGACTAAGGGAACAAGAATGGCTGTAGACCTTGAACTGTGGATGGTGGAATGGAAAGTAAACTAGCAAGGGAATGTGCAGTGAGGGCTGACAGAAGAGGAAAAAATGGTCGATACTAGCGTGGGTGTGATGGGGGCAGTGGGGGGGAGGGCATCTGGGTGTGGCCGAGGGTGAATCACACAAAATTAAATAATTTTAAATAAAGACAGACACACACACACACACACATACACACACACACCGGCTCCATTTGCCATCATGGGAATGCAGTCACAGAGCTGCGTTTTGTCTCTCGGTAAACATTTTTGTTTGCGGTTTTGTTGAGTAACTGATTAACTGTGATAAGTGATTAAACAGAACACAGTAGTGCTAATGAAACCAGGACTGGACATTTTTTTCCTCGTTCACAGTGACACCGGTTAACGTCCAGACGGGCTCGTGTTCACAGGTGAGCGAGGCTGGGTGTCCTGGCTGTCAGGACGGGGATCTGTTGCCACCGTGGGTCGCGATACCCTAAAACAAACGTGACAGTTCAGTGACGCATATCAGCAGAGCCACCCATCCAGGCCACAAGTGAAACATAAGCACAAAGCACGCTGCCCACAAAGATATTAATGCAGTCGCGGTGCAGAGTTAGACGTTCACTCCACTTTGGCGCAGAGGGTGCCCCCCCTGCTCCCCCGATCGCCCGCACGTGGGGCTCAGAGCATCACAATGCTCAGGCACCCCCAGTGCGGTCGCGACATCACGCTACTGCCGGCATGGCGCACGTTGGTGTGCTGCGAGTCACTGCATCGCTGCAGCCCCTTCAACAGGGGGTATTGTTGGCAGGCAGCTAGGCAGCGACGGGCACGGGACGGGTGGCTGAGCGAGGGAGACAGAGGGGAGAGAGGGGCAGGACTCTACCAGGATACATGCAGTGGGTGTCCCCTGTCTGTTAAACTCGACCAGGACCACACTGAGCAAGAAACTACATGCAATCTAGCTCAATCTAGTTAGCCAGATTGCACTTTAGAAAGTGACAGGGGTACACACCAATGCTGTACATTAGCATGCACTAGCAGTTGGCCAGTCTGTGACCTTGAAAGGTACCTGAGGTACACTTGCATGCTAGCAATTAGCAAGACTTCACTTCACAAGTGACCATGTTACAAAGAAATGCTAGCAGTTAGCCAACCTGTGGTTTATTAACTGACTGACGCTGACTTGTTATTTACTTGCCAAGCTCTAAACAGAAATAATGTTCATGGCCTACATTTCCGTGATCACTTGCAGTTCCACTAATGTAGACACGTTTCCTGTTTGATGTTCCACTGACCAATTAGACACCTACAGTCCAGATAACAATTCCCAATGGGTCTACCGCACGGAGCACAATGGTGTTTAATGTGTTCAGACAGGTGGTGTCACTCCTCTTGGCTTCAGCAAGATTCAGAATTAAATTCCTGCATCAGAATCATAAACATCGTACGTGCATTCAAAAAGTTGAAGGGCACAAAAACATGTCCTGAAGAGCACAGAAGATATTGTATTTAGTTTTGAGGGGGTTCTAGCTACCGTGTCAAGCAGGTTAGGAAGCTGGTCTACTCAGAGCCTCGTATTACAGAGGGGGACGTTAGAACTGCTAAGTCATTCCAGCCCACGTGCCCAGGGTGTCAGGAAGGAGTGTTTGTGTCATGTGATCTGCTGCAGTAAGAGGCTGGCTCAGCTCAAAAGGGCCACACATCGATTAGGATTGTTTTCCACTCAATCGTTTGCCCAAAGTGACGAAGTGTGCTTATGACAGCTTAAGAGAGCAATTCTGGTTCGAAGCGTGGTCGGTGTCATGCCAGCTGGTTTCCTCTTTGGTGTTCTGGGGGGCATGTGGTGGTGGTGGTGGTGGGGGGGTGTTATTTGTGGCACATTCACCAGAGGAAGTGTGTCAGAACAGCTAATTGGAAAAGATGATGACAGAGGAGCAGCCTCCAGGCCCACTCTGCCAACACGCCTAAACAGCAGGATGCTCTGCGTCTCTTTCTCCTTATTTTTTCGTGTCTCCCTTTGACTCTTGCCCTTCCAACCCTTCGCCCTTCAGCCGCCCTAATTCTCATCTTCCACTCGCGTAACGCCCGCCTCCTGGCTTATTGTTGTTTGTCGTCTCTTCTTATTTTCTGTTCTTCTCCTCCTTGACTCCGACCCCCACCCGTCATCCCTTCTTCCTGTTGGTGCTTTGGTAGACAAACGCTGCAGACTAGACGGGGAGGACGAGTCTGAAGTCGGAGTGTGACAGGGTTTGGCCTACGCAGCGGAGGTGTGAAAACATAACCTCCGTGTGTCTGTGGGGACAGTGTGGGTGGGGTGGGGGGTGTTTAGGGAACAGCAGGTAGGCTCAGCACGGCGCCTTATAATGGCCACTGGTGCAAGGGTGTGCGCGGTCGGCGTGGCTCACTGTAAACACAGCCCACTGAGCCTGGCACGCGGCCTCGGCTCCTCGCACCTCAGCTTGTCCTCCAAGTTGCTTGATGCTGCTGAGCTGTCTCTCATTGCTGTCTTTCTCACCCTTTTCTTGGCAAGAGTGCCCAGAAAAAGAGCTGTAAGGAACAGATTCCTGGTGCTAATGGCCGACACTGGAAGATACCATCCATGTTTTGCATGCACGCGCCCATATCAGAATCAGATTTACCGTATTTCTCCTAATTACAGGTTACGTGCAGGGCGCGTGTATTTGAAGCCAAAAACGTGCAAATTATGAAGTTTTTAAAAACTTTAAAACAAGAAACCTTTAAAAACAAGTTGTTACTAAAAAGCCTAATGTTCTTCTATGTTCTTAAAAAAATTTAATTAAATTCCCACTAACTACTGCTTGTAAAAAAAAAAAAGAAAATTCAGTCAATTCAGTTTCCATTAGGCATAAGAAAACCTTATTATTGTACTCGAGTGCAGTCAGTTTGGGATTCAGAATTTGTGGAAATAATGTAACATTTTTGTCTTAATTTAACGATCTTTACTAGTATAAGATGCGTATAATTCACTGCAATTACACATTAATTCTCCGCAAATCCACACTTCTTGGTATTGACGTTTCTATATCACCGCTTTAATCACGTAGAAGGGGAGCACTTTACCGGCTCTCGTACTGTATTATTGGGTGGGGCCGTTAATTAGGAGAAATACGGTATTTTCTCCAAGCACGCACACGCATACAACAAATTTGGCTTTGATCTACAGTGGCTCCCTGTAATAACATGCCGTACAATTATAAATAACGACAGACAATGTGCTAAAGACAGCAGTACACAATATGTGAAGAATCAGCAGAAAACACAGACAATGGCAATATTAAACACACAGTACAATAAACGTTTGCTGGGCACCAATTATTAGCAGTTCTGTGTACAGTATTGCAAGTGTTGCTGGAAGTATTGCCACTAGTTGGTTGACTGTTCATTAGTGCAATGGCCTGGGGAAAGAAGCTGGTGGTTCTGGTAGAGAGTGTTCTGTACCTCATTACAGACGGGAGGAGATGAACCATACTCACAGAGGAATATGACAAGGACAGGGAACACAGTGTAATGTGACGCCAGGAGGTGCAGTGACTGCATGTGAGGGCCATGCGCTGGGTCAGTGATCACCCATGGAGGGCTTGTACAAAGCAAAACTACCATTACTCTGTATGCTCTACTAAGGCAACTTCAACAGCAGGCTTGCCGTGCGATTGGCTGGCCACCCAGCTCGTCGTGTGATTGGCTGTGCAGTGTTCACTTTGAAAACTGGAGAAGAAGCAAAAACAGAACTGTAAGGACCTTTGATGGAGCCTTGATGGAGAAGCATCCAGTAAACAATAAGGAGGACCCAGGGCTGGCTGAGTTGGAATTAAGAGACCCTGAGTAGCTTTTCCACCCTTTAAGGCACCTCTTATGTAAGGGAAGAGATGAGACAGAACGTAATGGAGAACAAGAACATCTTGCTGGTTGGTCATAACCAGTTTTTTTTATCTATAGTAGCTTCAATTGTCTGTATTTTTGGCATCATTTGCATTACTGTTCTGTATCTATTCCCATTGTTACATGCAGCAAAGAGGCCTGGCTTGGCTTAAGGGGATTTGGAGGGCACTGAACTCTGGTCACATGATAATTTGACTCTTTACAGCTTTCAAGCCATGCCATTGCCCTGCCAGAGGTTACTTGATTGTGTCGGGACTGTGCTGTGTCATTCAGTATGTCCCCAATGGCCTGTGTGCATTGGTCAATGGTGAATTACAATGGTGAATTATACAGCAATATAGAACTTGTTACATATCACTGTACTGGCCCGGGAAATGACTTTCACATAGCTGAGGTCACATCATACCGTGCTTCTGGCGAGGGATTTTGGTGAAGGTGCGTCTGTATAAACTGGCTGAATTTTAGCAGCAGTAACACACTGGATAATTGCTGCGTTGCAGTGACACGTGTACTTTGTCTGCCGTTATAGTGGCATTGCACTAACATTGTGTTTTGGCTAGTTAACGATGCATAGGAACTGCTTTTGGCCTGGGCACCAATCACACACCTCCCACCTCCGGGGGGGGGGGGGGGGGGGGGGTGCTGGCAATTAGGAGGATGGTCCCGGACAGGCCGACGACGTTGTTTGGTGATGGGCCGGGTGTCCACGGGAAGGGGTGGGAACACAGAAA
>JABJVR010000032.1:4048856-4062906 GCA_025773905.1 Chitala chitala
TTTTTTTTTTGTTTATTTCTTTTTATTTTGTACCTGTTTTTTTGTGGGCCCAAAAACCAAACCACCCCCCCGGGGGGGGGGGGGGGGGGGGGGGGTGTGCCTGCAATTACTGCTCTGGTCCAGGAACAGGCCTCCACCTTCTGTTCTGCTCTGCCTGGTCTCCAAGGAAAGGAGTGTCACACATGAACTCACATAAACACATACACACGCATGCACGCACACACACACACACACACACACACACACACAAACACACTCGTACATACAGACACACAGCCCAAGGGAGACAGCTGTCCCTCACAATGACAGGAGCATTGAAATAGAAAACGAGGGGGGGTTGTGGAGGCCTGGGGGGCAACAATGGCTTTATTATCATTGTCTGCAACCACCCCCCGTATTTCTTGTTTTTTTTTTCTTCAGACAAACATTCAGCCAAGCACAGAGATGGACACAGACACGCACGCACGGGCACAAAAACCCAACATGCTCAGGCCCTGCGATTTGGGTTATAAGAGCCCTGTGATTTACGCGTGCAGATGGTCGCGTGCCGGAGCATTCCAGCGACGCGCGTTGCCGTAGCGACCAGCGGTGACATGCCATGGTGGGCCACAGGCGCGAGGAAAGAGCCGAGTTTGAAAGCTGAGCGAGGGGACAGCTACATCCTCCTCCATGCAATTAGCAACAGCGCACGGTCACACAACATCCGTGCTAACAGCATCACACACTGAGGGCTGACATTCACTGAGAACATACGGGTATTTTCTGCAGTGCTATAACAAACATCCAACTGCATCAAAGACCTGAAAGGAGAATTGTGCTTGTGTTGTGGTAACTACTTTTTAAATGTAGGTGATGTTATTTTGATATTATATTTTTTTATAGTGTTTTGACATGTCCATGTAAGGACACAAAGACTCAAATGAGACATTGTTAGCCAACAAGGGGCGTTAATGCTTTTTATGTTTAAATACTGTCATTTCAAGACAGTAAGAAGAACATCTAACCTTTGTGGTATGAAGCAGCTTCGTGCCTGAATTGTAAATAAAAACACGTTGTGTTTATAGTTTACTTGTGGTTTCTCATGATGCTAGTTGAACAGCACCACACCCAGTGTTGCTGTGTTTTGATGTAAAAACAGTAACAGTGTTGTACCTGCACCTTGTAGAACTGGCACTATCCACCACATGTTCTTTTAAGCCGTGTTGCAAAGTTAACTTAAGGCTGCCTGGTACACCTAAGTCATGTGAAGCAGGTTTGGCTGCGCTCTGCTGATCAAACAAAAGTAAGGCTGTTGACTCCGTGCATCTCTTTGCATACGGCCGCAGATAAGAGCAAACACTGTCCCAACCCCTCCCCCCAAACCAGACGGCCCTGTTGAGTCTCCACACATTTCCATAGTCTGCCGCACACGGAAACGCAGGAGGAAGTGCGAAGGGCAGCATAAACACTGCTGTGCAAATGTCCCCCATGCACCCGGTGACCTGAGGGGGCCTTCACATGTTACTGTCAGGCCCTGGCCGGTCGCTGTCTTGGAGTCAGGGGTCAGGCGTCATCTGATGGGTAACAAGAGTGCTTTGTGTCACTGAACGCACGATCTCATTCAGAGACCTGTAAGGAAATGCTAAACGATACATGTGGTTTCCTAGTTGCTTTTCATATATTTTTTAAGGAGCACCTTTTCCATATGCATCAGTAAATCTAAACATTTCAATCCAGCCATTTAATTAGCCGCAAACTAGAGGAACTACTTGACACATATTAGAAACACTCTCTCTCTCTCTCTCTCTCTCTCTCTCTCTCTCTCTCTCTCTCTCTCTCTCTCTCTCTTCTCCACCCCCCCCCACTGATTTAGACAAAACCATCAATTGCCTCTTTGTTTTTCAAAGAACTGCTGTTATACCTGAAAAGGGAACAGAAATAGTCACTGATATCATGACAAAGCACCTTTGAGTAGAATTGGCCAGTCTGTCACTCCACAAGCACTATTCCACACTCAGTAGTGTCCCAGGTAAAATTTCAGGAACAAATCATTTTGGGGTTTTGAGAACAAGTGAGTAGGGGTTGTTTGCGTGAGCCTTTCAATATAGAGATTCATGTGCTCTGTGGGACAGCGGCTGTGTTCCAGCCACTTGGCCCGTGTTGTGGCTGCCTTGTGAGTCCGATGGCCCCTGTTCTGGCCACTCCGTGGGTCTGATGGCCCATGTTCTGGGCACTCTGTGGGTCCGATGGCCCGTGTTCTGGCCGCTCCGTGCGTCCGAAGGCCCGTGTTCTGGCCGCTCTGTGGGTCCGATGGCCCGTGTTCTGACCGCTCCATGAGTCCGATGGCCCGTGTTCTGACCGCTCCGTGAGTCTGATGGCCCGTGTTCTGACCGCTCCGTGAGTCTGATGGCCTGTGTTCTGACCGCTCCGTAAGTCCAATGATCCGTGTTCTGACCGCTCCGTGGGTCTTATGGCCCACTGTGATACCATTACAGGATGTGGGATTGTGCAAATATTTTACTAGTGAGAAGCTGAATGAGCAGATCCTCCCACTTAATCACATGGCCTGTGGCAGCTGAGACTGGCACTCAGATAAGGACTAAACATCATCTGGTGATGCATTGTGTACTCTCTGAACAGTACCAACAGCCTAGGAGCTTGTTTGCGAAATAGACTCGCATACACACTCTCCATCTCTCGTTCTCCCTCTCGCAGACACACATGCACCGTGCTACCGTCAGCATTGTTATTTTAGTGTGACAAAATTCTGCTTTTGCTTCTATATATAAAACGACCAGGTTATACTGCATTTTAAAAGAAAGATGATTATTGATCTTTTTACAAAACAGATCTTTGTTCTGAGTTCTTTGAAATTTTGAATAGCTGCAGGTAGAACGATGTTGCACAAGCTCTAACTAAACCAGGTGTATCTGCTTTTGGAAGCACAAAAAAACTTAAAACTCTGCTTTTGTTTGCCACAAATAGCATTTATACTCCAGGCTGTGCCTGCCTTCATATCCTTTTTTTTTATTCTAAAGGAATCTCAGAAATGTTGTCAGAACGTTACTTAAAACACTTTTTTAGGTTTTTACTGGTTCCGACATCTTCGGTTCAGTTCAGTTCAATTTATTTTTATGCAGTGCCTTTTGCCCCAAGGTGCTTTACAGTAATGGAAGAGAGTACAGTACACAGGTAAGGTTAAGGGTAAAGTTAAAGTTAAAGCCAGACAAAAACGGAGGAGAGCATCAAAAAAACTCCACGGTATGGAGAAACATCTTTCTCCTTTCCTAACACTTGTCACTCTTGTCACACCCGTCCCCCAGTCTTGATCCTGGAGAGAGTGGAGAGGGACGACTTGTTTGGGAAGACTCTGAAGATCACGGACTTCGGCCTGGCACGGGAGTGGCACTGCACCACCAAGATGAGTGCTGCGGGCACCTACGCTTGGATGGCACCCGAGGTCATAAAACTGTCCCTGTTCTCCAAGAGCAGCGATGTGTGGAGGTAGGAGGCCAAGGAGCAGTTGGGTGGCACGGTTAAACCATCTCATTGTAGTCAGGAGGACCAGCATGATGCTGCGTGAAACGCACAAGATTTATAGCGCCCTCAAACTTTTATTTTTATTACCTGCTCCCTGGATTACAGCAGTCTGTCATACTGACTGTCAGTTTAACAGTTCTGCAGTGCTCTGTATCCTGAGCGGTTTGCTGTGTTAAGTATGTCAAGTGTTCAGGCCACAGAGCAGAACCACAGCTAAGGGTGTATTAACGTTAGTGTGATCTCATCATCTTCTCAGTTTTGGAGTGCTGTTATGGGAACTGCTGACAGGGGAGGTGCCCTACCGAGAAATTGATGCCCTTGCGGTGGCCTACGGCGTAGCCATGAGCAAACTGACTCTTCCCATCCCCTCTACCTGCCCAGAGCCCTTTGCCCGCCTTCTGGAAGGTGAGACCCTCCTAGCCAGAATGTCTGCAGGTCACTCTGCTGCCTGCTATTTTGAAATGCAGATTCTGAATGGCTGCTTTTAGTTAACATACAGCCATGATTTGGACAGCAATACCTAGTTGTAATTGAGCTGACACTTCAATGGGTAGAACATCAGGCTTGGATGGGAAAGTCTGCTGGTTTGAATCCCACGCCAACCACCAGGTGTGCATGCGTCATTTGTAAACCAATCTGTACAAAAGTGTCAACTAAATGAATAAATATAGTTAATGACAACACAGTTAATTTTGACCTTTGTCCTGCCCTGTCCATCATTTCTATTCTCCACGTCTCCCTCTGTCCTACCCTGTCCCCCTCTTCCACCCTCCATATCTCCTTTTGTCCTGTCCTTTCACTCTGTTCAACCCTCTACATTTCCCGCTGTCCTGCTCCATCTCTCTCCTGCATCCTGCACATCTCCTTCTGGCTTCTCCCTGTCTTCCACACTCCACATCTCCCACTGTCCTACCTTGTCCCTCCCTTCTGTCCCCCCTTCTCCTTTTCCAGAGTGCTGGAGCTCTAACCCACGCAGCCGTCCTTCCTTTGGGAGCATCCTGGCCCAGCTGCGGGCCATTGAACAGTCGGCCATGTTCCAAATGCCACTTGAGTCCTTCCACTCACTGCAGGAGGACTGGCGGCTGGAGATCCAGCAGATGTTTGATGAACTGCGGGCCAAGGAGAAGGTGAGCAAGAGAGAGTGCAGCCGATTGTCTTGAGGGAATATCAGGTAGTATTTTTTAGGCTACACTCTGTCTGGAGGGATTTTCCTCCATCTTTTGTGCCTGGATAATGAATCTTGTAGGGCCAAAAAAAGTATGAGAACCCATGGGGAAACTTCTTACTGCCTTGACAGTATGTTTCAGGTTTTATTTGCTCTTCTCAAACACTCCTTACCAAAACCTTTTTGTTTTCTGTTTTGTTTCCTTCACTCATTTCCCTTGTGAAGGAGCTGAGGTCCTGGGAGGAGGCACTGGCGCGGGCGGCTGAGGAGCAGCGGGAACAGGAGGAGCAGCTGCGGCGGCGGGAGCAGGAGCTGGCTGAGCGGGAGATCGACATTGTGGAGCGCGAGCTGAACATCATTATCCACCAGATGTACCAGGAGAAGCCGCGTGTGAAGAAGCGAAAGGGCCACTTCAAGAAGAGCCGCCTGCTGAAGCTGGGCCGTGATGGCAACCGAATCAGCCTGCCCTCTGGTGGGTGGAGGGGGAATACCACCCAATTTAGATAGAGTCTTCAGCCAGCCACAAAACCTACAAGCAACAGCTTTCTTTTTGCTCTCCTGCAGGATTTGAACACAAGATCACTGTGCAGGCCTCTCCCAGTGTAGACAAGCGGAAAACTCAGGGCAGTGAGAGCACCACACCACCAGCCAGCCCAGGGGTCATCCCCCGCCTCAGGGCCATACGCTGTGAGTTTGGGGTGGGGTGGAAGTGGGGCGTGCTGGGCTACCGCAGTGAGCACTGTGCTGAATCATGGAGCTCGTGATGTACAGGGACACCGACATCCACACACAGCACTTCTTGGTCCCTTTGAGGATTAATACCACTGTAGCAGCATAAAGTGGAGTATAAAGAAAGAACACGTGCAGGATGAGTCACTGAGGCTCTCCTTGTCCAATCAGATTCAGCTAATTTAGAAAGTGAGTCTCAGGTAGAGCTTTGCCTTCTGCTGCCTATTATGGCTGTTTGTGACATGAACACAGGAAACTGTTCCCCGTCTGCACGTGTGTGATGCCGTTGTGTCTGCACGTGTGTGATGCCGTTGTGTCACTGGCATGCGTCGCAGTGACTCCCAGCGACGGCAGCAAGACTTGGGGCCGCAGTGCTGTCTGTAAGAAGGAGGAGCTGACAGCCAATAAGAAGAAAGGGCGCACCTGGGGGCCCAGCTCCACCCACCAGAAGGAGCGCCTGGGCGGGGAGGACAGGTACGTCCGAACTGACAGCTTAGCTGCCAAGTCAAGCACAGCACAATGTCTCAGCGCCAGTGTGCCGTGCACACTGTGCCAGTCGGACACCGGGCATGAGAGAAACCCCAAACACATTCCTCAGTGCAAAGCTACTGGATGGATGGAATCAGAGAACTAAACGTTACAAATTAACATTAGCCTTTTTTCTACATTGGGCGTGGAGTTCTTAGGTGGTCAAACTGTCTGGCACATGTATGGTATATTTGGTACATGTTGCCTGAGGGATTTTTAGGTTACCGCTCTGGGCAGGATGTGTGTCAGATTTGGATGGGACTGATAAACCGATATTGGGAAAGTGGTTGAGGAAAGGTGACCTAATCCTTCTCTGTTCAGCATCAGGTAGGTGCTAAGGGTCCACAAACGTGACGTTGTAAAGGAGCAGTTGGATAGATGCCTCCCAGTGCCATTCAGAAATCTAGACACTGATTCCCAAGGAGTGCTACACAATGAAAGCTCCCCCTCACCGCTGAGCTAGACTGCTCCTGCACCATTGTTACTGTGTTCCACCATCTAGGATGTCTGTTGGCCATAGAAATCTCTCCTGTTTTACCTTGCAGGCTGTTTCCTGTACAACTGTCTTCTTCTGTATACAGAGATTCTCCTTATTTTCCAAGTTTTTTTTTTGTGGCTTATTACCTTTCAAACCGAGCAGCTGTGAGCAGCTGCAGCTTTGCCCTAGCAAACAGGTCCAGATTTTATCTGGCCGAGTTCCACGCCCCGTTACTTGTGCTGGATTGAAACAGTATGTTAACCAAATTAGCAGCTTTTGGCTCCAGCAGTAAAGTGTGAGATATGTAAGGAGCAGTGTACTTTAACATGTTACATACAGGTGTAGCGTCTTCACTTAGCATGTGTGGTGTGTGTATGTCAGGGTGTTACCCACCCACTATTTCTACTAATGGAAACATTTCATGTGTCATCTCACCATCAGTGCTGAAACTAACAGATGTGACCTAAAAGCCATGACAGGTTTGCCAGTGACCCTCTAGAGATGACCCACCCCTACTCACACACTCACGCACTCACACACTCTCACTCTCACTCTCACACTCACACACACACACACACACACACACTCACTTCCCATATATGTTTCTGTCATCTTCCATCACGGTAAGTCTTTGTGAATTGTTCCTAATGCTCAGCCCTGGGTGTATCGGTTACAGGCTGAAGTCTCTAGGGGAAGGGTGCAAACAGTGGTCTTCTAGTGCCCCCAATCTGGGAAAGTCCCCCAAACACGCTCCCATGTGCGCTGCCTTCTCCAGCCTCAACGAAATGGGTAAGTGTGTGCCTTGGCATCCACAGTCCCCCAGGGGGGGTCACCCCGTTTTCCCCTGTGCCTTCTCATGAACTGTGTGCTGGTACATGCCGCCGTGACTTTCTGCTTACCCAGAGTGCACCACGTGGATTGGGCTGCGTTGCTAAGTCACCACCCCCCCCCCCATCCCCTGTCCTCCCTATCTTGCAGAGGAGCACTGCGAATCCCAGGACTCCTCCGTGTCCCTGGAGGTAGACAGTAATGGAGGCATGGAGGATGGGGGCCCGTCCTGGGTTGGCATAGGCCCTCCGACAGGCGGCGTGGACCTGTCCCGCCGCTGTGGCCAGCGCAAAAAAAGCGATCTGCTACTGCTGGGCTGCGCGTCCATTCTGGCTTCGGTGGGCCTTGGACACGACCTGCTGCAGCTGGGGAGGATGCAGGTATGGAGAGGCGTTGTGTGTGTGTGTGCGTGTGCGTGTGTGCATGTGTTTGTGTTTGTGAGGTGGTGGGAGGGTAGGCAGGAGTGCTGCAAAGTACAGACTGCTGAGTACAGAGTACACCACTCAGCAGTTCTTACTGCCACTTTGCAAAAAGAACACCAGACTGATGGAGCTCTCAACAAGTTGTTGAAGAATACACAAGTTGACGGTGGCATCTTAAAAGTCGGGAAAATCAGGATCTGGCAAATTCTACCAAAAATAACTCTCAGCCGTTGTCGTTCATTGATTTGCTACAAAGGACTCAGCTATTCACCGTTTACTGCACACAGCTAGCCAACTAAGCAGTTAAATTTGTTGGGTAACTGCTAAGAGCAGGTCTGCTAAATTGCTGAGTGACTTCTTTGTGCTGAGAGGGCCCTTTTTTTGCTCAGGGCAGTTAAATGGTCTGCTGTTGCCGTACAGTAAGTACTTAAGATGCACTCTGTGCTCCACCCTGAGTCATATTCAGGGGCTCAGTAAAGTTTTTTTTGTGGTTTCGTGGTGGCTAAGATGGAGGTGTGACTCTTGAGCTGTGTGTGTGTGTGTGTGTGTGTGTGTGTGTGTGTGTTGTAAGGGGTCGGGGGTAATAGAGAGAGAGCCAGATTACTGAGGCCATGGCTGTATTTTACCTGTGTTCCTCCCCAGGTATGTCAAGATGAGCAGGAGCTACGTGAGGAGCAGAGGAGGAAAAAGGAGGGGCTGTTCCAGCGAGCGGGGCGCTTCCGGAGGAGCACGTCACCTCCAAGCCGCACGCTGTCACTCTCGCTGTCCCATGGACGGCAACATGACTCCGTCCTGCCCAGCCTGGACCCTTCACCCTCCGTCACGCTTCTATCTCTGTCCTCACTGTCCGACTGCAATTCCACCAAGTCACTGCTCCCCTCCGACCCAGATGACCCTGTTCCCATGACACCAGCTGTGCCCTCACCCCCCACCCTGGCCCCCACCCTGAACCCTCTTCTGGACCTCCGGGCTGAGAGTTTTAAGCGCGAGCCCAACCAGTCGCTGACACCCACGCATGTGTCGGCCACCATGGCAGTTAACCGTGGTCATCGACGCACCCCCTCCGACGGGGCCATCCGCCCGCGGGCACAAACACTTGGGCACCGCCGAACCCCCTCTGATGGCAGCGCGCCCCTGCCTCCGGCTGGCGGTGCCAACTCTGGCACTCAGGTCACAGGTCAGTTTATATCCTGCCTGTAGCGACTTCAGCTTATGTAGAAATCTCCCAGCATTCTTTGCATTGGAGGGCCATAAAAATAATTACCAAAACACAGAATGACAAAAGGAGACTTCACCTGTAAAGAGCCATAGATCTGCCAGTGTGTGAGCGCTGAGTGGTCATTTGACCAATAGGTGAGCTCTGAGTGGTCATGTGACCAGTGTGTGAGCTCTGAGTGGTCATTTGTGGGAGTGCTCAGAGAGACTAAATGTAGTCATTCAGTCACCAATGTTTTCTTGAGTCTGCTAAGCGACAGTGACTAATTTAAGTACGCTGTTACCGTGGAAATTAAAGACCTTAATGTTAGCTGTTATGTTAGCTGTAATGGTGTTATCGGCTGCTTGCACTGTTTTCTGTCCAACCTGTAACAGGTGCTTGTGCTCCTCCAGGATCTCGGGACACCTTAGAAATACCACGCCTGCCCGATCCCACTTCCCTCTTCCCTCTGCCACCTCGACGCAAGGCACCGGCCCCGCCTCCCCCACTTCACAACGGCCCAGCAGAGCCCGCGGTCCCAGAGAGGCCCAAGACGCTGGAGTTTGCGCCGCGCCCGCGCCCCACTCCTTCGCGGCCCCGCATGGACCCCTGGAAGCTGGCGTCACTGTCGCGCACACTCAGCTCGTCGCCGGGCAGCAGCTGCGACAGCCCGCTGGGCTCCGGGGACAGCAGTGCCGGTGGTGCCAGGCCCAGCTTGCTGGACATGGACATGGAGGGCCAGAGCCAGGACAGCACGGTGCCTCTGTGCGGCCAGCCACCCGCCGCACTCTGCGGACAGCACTTCTCCTAGCGCAGGGCCCCCTCCTCTCTACCTGGTGCTGTTGCTATATTTGGACTAGTGGTTGCAGACCCCCCCCCCCCCAGGCATTCCGTATCAGTTAGCACCCCCGCACAAACAACCGATGAGAATAACGTTGAAATTATGAGTTGAAAATGTCATAATCTCTTATCAGTATGTGTATCGCCCACCACGTACAACAGAAGTGAAGTCGGGGTGCAACGTTTGGAAATACCGGCCTTTGCACACAACAACATATCGCCCTATAATAGTCATTATTCCGTCACTGGAATCTTTAATTACTGTTGTTTTTCACAGTGTTTATGGCTCATAGGCTGTGTGTAACAGTCGTTTAAAAAAAAAAATCGGTCACGCTGGACACACTGAAGTCTCACAATGAGCTGTGCGATACACTGCAAACGCAGTGCGCGAAAACTCAGATTTTCTTAAGACAATACGATGTTGTTTCGTTACCAGCAGCCTATGCGGAATAAAACACGGACCGCACAGGTGCGCCCCTTTGGGATGCGTTTTGACGCACCGGCGCCCTCCCCTCCCCGATCGTGCAGCAGCAAGTCGAAAAGCGATAAGAAAAAACACGAAGGTACCGCAAAGTTATCCCAAAGCACGTGATGTTTGATGGCAAACAGCGCTTGCAAGTGAACATGCCGGACCTGTTTCGCTTTCTCCGAGCCTGATCTGTCAGCAGAAACACGGAAAGAGCGAGAGAGAAAGCAAGGCAAACAACGCAAATTAAACACAAGTGGTCGTATTTGTTACTGTACTATACTACAGTACCGCAAACACACGTGTCAGGCACCGTGAGATCTTCTGCTGTCATGCACACGCAGGTGGCTACATCACGCCATGCCATCATCAGTGGGAAGGAACTATTTATTATATGTCAATAGCTGTGTTAAGTTGTTTTTTTATGACACATGACAGAGTAGCGGACATGCAATGTACACTGTCTCTGAAATGTATGTTTTTATAATTTTTTTTTTACAACTGTTATTTTATTTGGATAAGATTTTAGGTAGCAGAATCCAGTTTCCTCTGAGCGATTCAGAATATTTATTATAATTATAAAAAAGATTATTAATTATTGTTATCATTAACGTGTCCCCTTTGGATTCTCTGTATATATTTGTATATACATATACTGTATATATAAAGCAAAAACAACCAACAAACAGGCCACTACCTTCTGTTGGACCGTTGGCAGGTTTTTGTTTATGGAGTGTGTGATCACTACTTCTGAAGTATATGGTTATATGAAGTCAAAGGGTGTAATTGTTTTATGATAAACGAACGATAATCCTGCTCGAGTGTGTGAATAAAAGACTGCGGACCAACGATGTAAAATCTGCTGAATTTTTTTGCAAACATTTTAAAACTTTGGGTATGGAAATGATACATGTTATTTTGCTGTCATATGGATCCAAAATGGAGTACAGTTATAGTTATTTTATATCTGGTAATGTTGTTGAAACGATTCTGCTCAGTTAATTTTACCATGTACAATTTAAACCAGCAACCGTTAGATTACAAATTGTAGTGCTTGACAGACAAGGTACACACTGTAAGGGTGTAAACATAGCTATGTTAGTCACAATTGACCCTGCAAAACCCCATGTCACACAAACTTTGATGAGACATAGCACTTTGAAACTTGATCCGGCACTGGCCTTTACATCACTAATCTTTAGTTCACGTCATAGGTTGCACTGGGTTAATTTTACTTAAAATATTTTTCTATTGCTGATCCTTTTTCATACAAGTTTTAATCAAAGTAACTGAAGTGTCCACTAGATGCCGCTATAATTCAAATTGTAATTTAATTCCTCTTGTCAGTAAACATACTCTTCACTGTTGAGGTCGTTTAAAATTAATGTATTTCAGTGTGGGACCTTTTAGAACAGGGTTGCTCATTGGCACTGTAAAAATGTGGTCCAACGTATAAATTACATTAAGAATAAAGTATACAGACACAAGCTAAGCTAAATCTAAAGCCAGATGACAACGAGAATTTAAAATGTATAGTGTAAGCGTGCATTCACACACACAGAGTTCACTTTAAGAATACAGTCAGCTAATATCTTCTCTGGTCTGTTTACATTCCCTGCAGTTTAACAGTCCCTGCAGTTGGTATGATGTGGATTCTTCATGCAATGAGCAGAAACGTGAAGTGGAATTTTGTCATTGTGTTCTGTGCTGTAGGAAAAGATGCTCTCTGCAGTCTAAGGTGTGTGTGTGTGTGTGTGTGTGTGTGTGTGTGTGGAACAGAGTCTTGCAGATAGTCTCACACAAACATACACAAATCCACATATGCACAGAACACAACTGCAAACACACATAACGCACACACACGTGCACAGACACTCGTACACTCTTCCAGATGCCAGCTGGTTACCTAGCAACATCGCCTCACTTCCATGGCAATGCTATTAAAAGCGTCGACACACAGACAAAAAACACTGAAGGGGGAAGAAATGAGAGGTGAGGAGCACAGAATATGTAGACAAAGGATCTGTAAGAATTCAAGTGAGCCCCTGCTGTGTTCAGACTCATCGGTGAAGAATATAGACAATATCGTTATGCGTATATTGTGTAGAAAGGCATTGTGTAATTAAACCTGTACAGAGCAAAATGCTTTCGTCATTATTTTTCATTCAGGCAGACAGAGCATGGCCCAGAGAACCTAATATTTGCAGCAGCGCATGCACACATGCGCATGCTCATTTTTACAGCGTGACCAACCTTAAGACAGACATGTGCTCATATACACAGAAGACGGCAGACACACTGAAAATACAGCATCGCTGTTTCATTCCTGCAGGTCAACAGAGCCACAATAGTTAATGAAGTCTGTTATTTTGTTACATTTTTTTATCCCTTTCTTCTTCTTCTCCATTCCTTTCTGTCCTTTCATCTTAACTAAATCTCTCCCTTCCTTTATGATCTGCTTTCTGCCTCACACTTTTCTTTCCCTAGCAGGGCATGTTAAGATGGCCTGTCAATAGTGACACACAGATTACTACCTTTGGAGAAGCAATTGAGGCAGAGCAAAGGGAGGTGTTGGGGTAGCCCTGGGGGAAGGGGAGAGGCAGCAGAAAATCAGAACATAACAGCACGGCAAAACCATGAATGACAACATTGGTGAGGTCACTTGAAAATTCGGGGCATGGAGGCAGGACGCACAGTGCTGCCTGATGAGAACAATCCGGCTAGAGATGAGATGTAGGGAAAAACCCAGGAAAAATTATGGTTAGTGATGCAAAGCTGAAATGGGTCTTGTCTGCACCTTTAACTAAAGAGTGTAATATATATAGAGACTGACACACACACTGTATATTGTATACTATATATACTGGAAACAGCGTAACATGTGATGCAGTTTGATCTTCAGGAGCCTCTGTTGGTCCTCATGTCTGCAGGACAACAGATGTGCATGTAAGACCTTACATGCATGTTTAGATTTCCCAGCCTCATCGACGCTTTTGCAGACAATGAGTTTCATGCAAGTGACACAAAACCTCCTGGAGTCAGTTTTTCTTTTTAAAACTTTATTCGTTTTTTTTTTTACGGCTTCTTTAAATGTCAAATCATAGCACATTCCCGGGCTCGCGGTCACTCGTCTGCGGACCTTTCACCTATCGGTTCAAACGTCTAACACAAAAAGTCACTATGCTCGACCGGTTCCTGCTCATCATCCATCTGGAGGGCGAACACTGTCATCTGAGACTGTGGGAGGGGCGCACTGTCAGCCCTAAGGCAGAATGCTACCGACTGGACACGACATCCAGGTCCCGGAGAGGAACACGATGAGGACAAACTTCCTGTCGCACATAGATAAAGAGTACCTACCATGTTTGAGACCCGTATATGCTCTGTACCCCTTCTGAAAGGTGAATAAATCTGTCCTATTAAATAAAGCTTTCTTTAATCAGCACAACCACTTTTTTTACTATAGTTTTAAAACCACAAAAAACTCCACTTGGACATTCAACAAACATGTACAGAAAAGTGACATCAAAGCAAAACACAGCAATTTAGTTTCGTCTAAATTTCTCGAGTTGTGCTTTTGTCGTTGTTGCCCGGATGTGGCCCGTGCTGGGTGAGGGGACTGTACCCCTCTCGTGACACGGAGCCAGATGCTGCCACTGGTAGGGGGGGAGGGGCGCGGTGTGCGGCAGAGGGCCGAGGATGTGTCGTCTCAGCAGTGGGCTTTTGCGTGGGGCTGAAGGGATGACACATTGTCCTCGAGAGACAGATGGCGGGAGCTCAGCTCCCACAACCAGAGTGTGGTCCCTGTGCTTGTCTCACTACTGTTCTCTCCCCAGTGAGACAAAAGCAGAGACATAGTGTGTGTGTGTGTGTGTGTGTG
>JABJVR010000032.1:4069692-4103260 GCA_025773905.1 Chitala chitala
TTTATATTCCTTTTCCCTTTCCATATCTTACCACACTCAAAAAAAAAAACTAATTCTTGGCTTAAAATTTTTGAAAAATTGCAACAAAAAAAAAAAAAAAAAAAAAAAAAAACTCATGTCTGTAGTAAAATGCAGGATTATGTTCCTCAAAACACTCATATTTGAGTGCACCTACATGGCATCAAAACAGAACGCGGGTCGTCGTTTTATTAAGTTGGCAAAGCGAAACGAGATAAAATCTCCGTTCTGGATGTAAACCGTACCATGTACAGGCGAGCTGACACACTGCAGGCTATGCTCCGTCCGTTAGGGCCCACCGACTCAGAGGTGCAGGTGTGGGTGAAAGTACCTCGCTTGGCCTGCTGCTCCAGGATGCGGCGGGTACGCTCCGTCGTGCCCTTGGGCATATTGATGATGTACTTCCCCTCCATCTCGGCTGTCACGCGGCGACGCTTCACGGGCACGTCGCCGCCCTCGTCTGCCGGCCGACTCAGAACTTGGGAAAGAGAGAACAAGTGAGCGAGAGAGGGGGATGTGAGAAACACCACGAAAAGGTAGTTTAAAAAAAAATAAATAAAATAAACGGTTCTTTCACAGCTTGCTTTAGTGTGCAAGCGCGCCCACACAGGCGCTAAGAGGAATGTGCCAGCAAGACGGTGCAGGAAAGGCGGGCGCAGAGACGGCGCCCGTGAGCCGCACCTGCTTTGGCGCCCTTGCCAGCCTGTTTGTTGGACACAGTCACTGACAGGCGGTTGTCTGAGCGACGGACAGGCGTGCTCGGAGGAGACTCTCGACTCAGGGCACTGGCAATCATTCGTGTGGCAGCTGGGGGGGGGAACCAGTGAGGAGGATTCAGAAGTCGCAGTACGAGAGGGAGAGCACTGGAGATGTGCGCCTGCGCGCTTTTGTGAGGCAGGAAAGTGCCACTCACGCGTGCTGGCAGCTCTCCTCAGCTCTGCCTGAACGCTGGTCTGTCCCGACGAGATCGCCTCTGTGGCCATCTTGCACATGTCCTGTGGGGGATAACGGGGGTCACTATAGTACCTTTTGGAACCCGCTGCTCAAAAGCAGAACATGCATGATGGATGTGGCCTACTCTCAAGGGATTCCTGTCAGCCTACAGAGATCAAAATCTACACATGAGTGGGTTTCATTCTGACTTTGAGACAACTACTATTTAATCAGATTTTCACACGTATGTTTGCCCTGCGATGACCTGGCACCCCGTCCAACGTGTACCATGCCTTGTGCCCTAGGCTGCCTGGGTTAGACTTTTGGCCACCTATGAACGTGTACAGGTTAAGTGCTTGGTTAATGGATGGATGTACAATGTTACCATGCCCATGGGGGTTGGCCTGCCAGTCCACCCCAGACACCCAGAGATTTCTTTCTTCACACTGTAGAGTATTTGGTTCCTCTCTTTTGTCAGCTAGCATTATCTCAGTGTTGTTTTGTAAACTTACAACTGTTAACCGCTTTAGAAAAGTATTGCTGTGAAAGCTGCTATATAAAAATAAAATGAATGGCATTAAAAGCCCTGAAACCCAATTCAATGAGACACTCAGTCCAAATTTGGATTTGAGTTAACCCATTTGGTGAGTAACAACACAAACAGCCCTGCAAACCATGTACGTCAAAGCCTAATTTCTCCAACTGTTTGGTCTTCATCACTCACAACTTTACTGTTTCTCCACAGAAAACACCTCTGTCAACATAAATGAGCTCACACTAAATGAGTGTGAGCTCAAAACTATTCAAAAGGCAAAGATGGATTTTATAGTATGTCACATTTTCAGGAAGTTTAAGTCTATGTAGCAACATTCCCATAATGCACCTCAAAAGGATGCGCATGGAATAGGTAAAGCGTTCACCCAATTTTATTTTAAATGCAATCAACTTTTTTTGCATGTGAAAATGTGCAGGAAATAACATGTACACTTGCACATGCACTGCTGCAAGACGGCTGTTTCTGAGTGCATTGGAGCCTCACCTGTCTGTATACCTGCTTGGCATGCTTCAGTATAGCGATGATGTCACCAATGACTGTAATGCCCAAGTCCATCATGATCTCCTTGCTGAGGTCCATCAGCATGTTCTTTTGGATCCTGAAAGAGCACAACTTCAGTGGTCAAAAACAAGAAAAATTATGAACTACTTCTCACATTATTCACAAATGGCACAAAATTGTTAATGGTCACTAAAAGTACATTTAAAAAGTATTTCAAATTTTGTGTTACTTTATACAATCAACAGCAGTTGTACTGAATAAGACAACAAGTAAAAGGAGACCAAGTGTACCATGTACTACAAAATTCAGTGTCACGTCTTCTCTTGTGCCTCACCTGTTGTCCACAAAGGATAGAGCGTAGTTCACAGCCAGACCAGGAGGTATGCCGGCATCCTTGAAAAACTGGATCCACTCCGAAGTGGCTAGAAAAGACGAGCAAGACTGGGATGATGATAACACGGGAATAGCCGCACTTCCACTGGAAGTTATTTTTACAAATCCAGAAAGCAGCTGTCACACCTCAGAACAGGCACTTAGAAGTTCACTGCTCTTCAGGGGATATTTCAGGCCGGGCTTTAAAGCACAGACATACATTTTAAAGGCATTTCTTTCAAATGATCAAAGTTCTACTGTACATAAAGAATACTGTAAATAACCCCACTTCAACTCATCATATTTGATGAAAAAAAAACACCATTTACAAAGATATGGACATCTTAACTTTAAGATGAATAAACCAATAAAACAGAATAAGTACCAAGACATTTACTATTCACTTATTACTTCAGCCAGTTAACTGACTGACCAATTTGCCTTCCAAATATAGCAGATAGTTATACTTTACGGCAAACTGGCCGTCGTGGGACTGAAATCATCGTCCACATTCTTTAACACTAGGCCATATACACATCTTACTTAGCATAATTTCAAATAAACTTATCGTCAGCGATATGGCATAAAATATGGCTATACAGGGCGCGTAGCGTGTTAGTCGAGGTTATTCTTTATGCTTGTTTTTCTAAAGTACTACGAGATAGTGAGAACACAATTGCAATTGTGTTCTCACTGTAATATGCTGGTCTTTAAAGAGCACGCTGCGTCACAGGCACTCTGCTTCATAGCCACCCCGAACTAACAATTGTCGGAGAAAACCCGTGTCTAAAGTGGGGCGACACATGGTCGTCTGGGCCAGCTGCTCGTTATTTTTAGCATGATGAGATCCTCTGGGAACCCGATGCCGCATATTCAGACCCACTGTAACGAGTAACTGGTTCTCTGCTACATTAAAGTTTGTCACAATGCAATTAGATGCTGTAATACACTGGTTTATATCAGCGACGTGATATCCAGTAATTCTCAAGTATGAATTTCCTGTTACCTAGCCACTACATCCACACGAAAAAAACAACGCAAAAAAGCGAAGCCCTAAGAACGAGCCCCATTCGTTTAAATTAAACCTAACAACCTAACCTTTAGCAACCTAACATTTTTTGTTTGATTCTGTAAAACACAGGCAGAATTTATTTTAGGAACGCAAGTAGGTGGCTGGACTGGTTTTCACAATACGAATAACTTTACACGTTTTCTGTGACATTCATTGTTCAGTCATCAATCAGGGCTCTAAATACAATTTAAACTCGATAATTACACCAGGACGTTGGCGACAAAGTTAAAGCTTTCAAATAACACACGGGGTTGACTTTGAAACGACGAATTAGCTAGTGTCTCCCCATAAACTAAAATGCAGATGTTAGGGCACAGACCAGCGAGCGGATTCATTGTGTGAATCAAAGTAAATCAGAACGAAATATTTTTCGGCGCTTCTGAAAGTGTTTTCACGCGAATACGTGGTTACTACCACGCTCCTGTAAGAAAATAATCAAGGTTCGTAAATTGACTGAACCCTCTAACAATCAGAAAGAAGCCCATCGATACTCACCCGTAGTTACTGACGCCATGTTTGCTAAAGATCTGCAACTTCCGGTCTGTTGAGTGACGTAACATCCGGGCAATATGCCGTTCTAGGCAAGCGTGGTGCAAATTCAGATTACGTATGCGGCTTTGATTTCGGTTTGATTTTACCCAGCATTTACCTTTCACTCGTTATTTTGTGACTAGAGGCTTACTGTCAGTGAACACAAACTACACGTTTCTAAAATTTTTCAGATTGCTAACAGTCAGGCAATTTTGAACAATCAAATACATATTCACGCGAATCGTGAGAAACGTTCTTTCCAAGGAGGATAAAGGGACATAAAATAACACCAGTGTCCTTGGGTATTATGGTTCATAATGGGGGATTAAAATAAAATTTTCAGGGAAATTTATAACAACTTTTATTGTTTTGATTTACATATCTTTCGTGTCATAAGAGCAGCTATATGATGTATAATCGCCGTTTAAAGCTATGGACAAATATATAACTTTTACATTTATTCGTTTAGCAGACGCCTTTGTCCAAAGCGACTAACAAATAACACCTACATGTTACAACGAAACTTGTTCTTTGTATTTAGCCCATCCTTGGGGAGGTAGCCATTATTCTGCGTCCGGAGGTTTAGCGCTGGGTGTCTTGCTCAGGGACACACATGGTGGCTGAGAAGGGATTCGGAACGCGACTGCCGTATCCCAGCCTGAAACAAAATACCGTAGTTTAAATCTAAAATATAAAACGTGCTACCGATATACATACATTACCACTAGAGTGCGCTAACAGCCAATTTTACAAATTACAAGAGAATTTCCTTTAGCCGATTATTTACCCGAATAAAAAGTATTCTGAATTAATATATGTAATAATGTCTATACGTTAGTTATTTATGAGAGAAAAGAAAAAAGTAGGCATAGAAGAGTTAATTAGCCATGGCTTCCAAGAATTTCATTTAGCAAACCCAACAGACTTTAAAATATTTCCCATCAACACTGGGAATTACATTAAAACAATGACTTGTGGTTACCGGTACTCCACGGCTTGTTAACTGGTCACTGGGGAGAGCACGCACGCAAAGTGAGCAGAACACTAAGTCCTCGAGGTATTAGGCCACCGCAGTGCTGCCCCTGTTTATAAATACACCGAAAATGATAACCACTGACCACAAGAATGTCAGTAAGATGCTGTTTATTTTACTGCTGCAGTCTTTACACAATAAGAACAGGACAGGCACGTCAACAGATGGAGACGGGGGAGAACCCTTAACTTTCACAGTCTTATTTAAAACCAAGTCAAAATTCCCCGCTCCCATACAGAGGGAGAAAAGTATGTGCGATAGGTAAGAGGAAAGCGAATATATAAATCGTATTATCAATATCAGTTTAAGGAAGCGGTATTTTTTAATTATAAAGAACGGGAATAAGAGTTCAGAGGTCCTCTCACGAGGCAGGAACCAAAAATAAATGCTGCCCCAACGACAACCGTACTCTTGTCCCTTTTTGACCATTAATGTAAAAAACAATCAGATATTTGTACGATTACTAAGCAATACAATTTCATTGATAATAATACAATTCAGAAAAATAAGGAGACATAATTTGTAGCAAGACTATCAGAGGTCAGCAAGTACAAGCAGTCTTTAATCAGTTATGCCTGTTGACCCTGTCGTGTAAAAATATGCCTTGTGTTCATTCCCATTGCGGTAACATGATCCCCTCTGTTTTAAATGTTTTCTAAGGAAAACAACTTTGTGTCTCCCATCAAAATTGCTTAAAAAAGCTACCTTTGTAAACATTCACTGCCCATTTGATAGTTTCTTATGTTTCAAATGTAACTGGCCACACATATGGCACCCCTTGAATGGATAGGGGAGTAAAACAATAGTTATCAGTCCCCTACCCAAAAAAAAGGTCAAGTCAGGTTTTAAAAATAGCAAAAGGCAGAGGGGGTACTAATTATTGATGCAAATGAATGTTTATGAGGGCCACTTACATAGATTTCACAGTATTGGTAGTGGAACATCTAGTGCACCTCAAAAACCTCTCCCTCAGACAAGAACCTCTCTGAGAAGCATTTCATCTAACAGTGCTGTATCAAGATGAGCTTAGATAGAATGCAATGGTGGAAAATATTGCATGGTAAATATCCAAACAGGGTTTGCAAAGCGCATGTATCAAAACAGTTTCACACCGAGTATACACAGAAGAGTAAATGATTACTGTTTAAATGTTTAAGCTACATGTTATTTCCCAGAGGACAAAAATATTGCATTTTACTTTTGTCAGCAAATAGATCCCCTGTTGTGAATTTATAAAGTGCATTTGACAACCTGTAAATCACAGCTATACCAAAACCATCCTTGTCTAATATAGTTTTTATCAAAGGTTTTTTTTGGGAAACTGGCCACAAATTAAAAGACATAGTCACATGGCATTTGCCAGTAACATTAATATTACAAAGCACCAACCCCATTTAAACACACGCATTCACGCGCACACACGCACGCACACACATGCATGCACGCACACACACAGACACACACAAAAAATGTCTCGGGTGATGACCCCATTATCTGACAATTTCTGGATTGTATACCAGCTCCACAGTTCCGGTATTGCAGGCATGCCATACGTGCAACATACAATTTTGCCTAAACACTGGATGCAAATGATTAGTAAATTAAAAGAAAATTATTGCACCAATTGTTCCAATTTTAGCCACTTTCTAAGAGTACTGACATTTTGAACCATAGAAAATGCTGAATAACCCGTAAATACTGATGTCAGACCAGGAATGAGGACCTGTGTTTTACAGACAATCTAAACAGACCCATCAGATCAGTGAAGCCAGGTATAAACCCAAACTCAGCGAAAGAACTGGACTTCTGATTATGATGGATGAACGTATTCCACCAATAAACATCTGTTGCTCCATGTTGCATGGGAATAAAGGGGCCAATTTTAATACAACTATATCCTGTTTGACATCAAAATGACAGAATATAGAAAATAATATTGATATACAAATATAGATCTATATATTGTTATATACACATTTACAAAGAAATATATGTGCTGCAGGTTCATCTTTTCACTTTCAAAATGTGTGTATTTTTTCAAACATTGCCACAACCAGGGCACCTACATACACAGGTAAATACCTAGTTTGCTCTACAAATTTGGCATAGCAGTTAAATTTATAGACTTGGCTTTATTCTAAAACAACAAGGTGGCTGGTCAATGTTTATAACCAAGCATCATTTGAAAGGGGGTTCAAAGCTGAATGGAGGAATAACATAACCACCAAACATATTTCACGGGTGGATAACAAAACACATTTTACTTAGCACCTGATGCGACTGGTCTCAATTTTCTGACGTCTCACTCCCGACTTAAAGGACTGCCCCCAGAGCAATCCTGGAGTGAAACCACTTTGGAGCAGCACCGAGGAGTATAGGTGCTCACTAGGCAATGGTGGGGGGGCTCAAGCAGTGTGAAGAAATTTCTCCGGCAGGCCCAGAGCTTAGCAGCTCTGCTGTCTGCCTGAGGACGGGCTGATACGGGCGGTGCGTGTGAGCCGCACAGCCAGCCCAAGCGAAGTCACACTGTCTGAACCTCAGCGCTCAGAACTGGAAACAGGCAGCCTTCACCAGTTCTGTGGTGCTTTCTGGACAGCAGGACATAGGTAGCGGTACAGCCGCACTTCACTGCTGTCTGAAATTCACTTTGCCCACTGCACAGCGGCATGTCACACCATACCCCGCGCAGCTCCATGCAGCCTTACGGAGTGTAAAAAGCAACACCATCCATTCTAAGCGGTCTTTCAGTCATTTCCGATTTTCTTCTAAATGCCTCGGACCATGTCGTCAATCACGAGATCACAGTTCACAACCTTCTTTGGCAAAACGTTGACCAAAATAAGGTTTCTCTGAGGTCTGAGTTGTGTGTTCAGAAAGAGTGTCCACTGCATGTTCCAGCATTCTAAAAGAATATTATAATGACAAAAATATGTTTTGTCAGTGGGTGCCTGCTAGAATGTTCCCGTGCATGAATATGAAGCTGCTCTTTTTAAAATCACACTTTAGTGCACCAAAGGATTGGGCCACATGTCTGAAATTTCACATTGGGTTATAGGTCCAGCTCAAATCCACCATTTTTTCACAGACCAGACATAGCCAATCAGAAAATTCATATCCTCCTCACATTACAATTATTAGTGTTATTTCAGTAATAACTCTAGTAACACAAAATGTTCTTGTGGCTTTTGTTAAATACAACTATATGTTAAATTCTGCCTCTGTAACGGAACATCTTCAGTTATGCTTACTTTTATGAGACAGGTCTGCTTTTGTAATGGGGTGTCATTATAGGGGAGAACTGAAAGGAAGGTATTCGGAAAACCCATCCACAGAACAGCCTGTTTTTACAACAGGCAGAAAAGGAAACGCATTGGAGCTAAGCTATGCCCTACTTATGTGTTAGTGTGCTGAACACCAGCACATGTTCAGTGTTGTTGGCAGGCAGCAGACATGCTGGGCCTGTGTTCTCTTAATCAGGTTTTCCTATCCATTAGATCCGAGTTGCAGGTAAATACTGGTCCGGTCTCAGAAAATTTGGTGGAATGAGCTGAGATTCAAGCACCTTCTAAATAGATTTCCTTGACAAAAGTCCATTAAAAGTAAAACAAACAAAGTTCTATTGTAAATCAGCATAATAAACTGACATACACACATAAACAGAACACTGTTTATACTAAGCAAAGCACATCGGACTGTGCAAAAGCAACAGAAACTGTTATTAACGAACACCCAGAGGTACAGTAATATATTGTGTACCAAAATGATATCTTCGAGATTCATTTTTAATTAAAGTCAGTTAATTTTGAAGAACCAATTCATGTAGTTTGCCGTTTTGTTATGGATGTGCGTTGCCATTAGGTGCAATTGGACAGTGTTAATTAAAAACACTAACCAAGCTACCGGCTCCAAAACTGCTGAAACTGTGATCACGCTTAACAAGGAACCAGTGACCACCTTGTTATTTTCTTTGATTATACTGTACATACATTTATAGAATATATATATATATATATAATATTCATATCATCGGTTTACATTACACAATTAAACACAAAGCAGGGGTGTAGGCAGTGAAAAGCTTTTCATATTTGCAAAAAGATGGGGGTTTTCTTGTCTTTTCCACCTATTTTTTGATTTAGATAAAAAAAGCTATTTAATAAATCTAAACAAAGCATGAACTACAGGTGTCATCAGCCCCCTTCTTCAATAAGAAAACATTAAATTATTCTTGTTTCAAACATTCACACTTTACAATCATTGTATACTATATATGCTTGTATATACACATATGTATATACTTGCATATAGTTTTTTTTACAAATTTGCTTCAACATATAAAAAAGTGCAAGACGTGCCTCTGAAGTTGCCAGACTAAAATTAGAAAATAACAAAAGAAGCAATAACAGTTATAGTATATAAGATAGTAACATGAATACCAACAAGATTCAGACCCCATTCATCCTTTAGCTTGGCACCATCAGTACAGGCAAGAGTCTAGGGCAGTTTCAGTAATTTCCCCACTCAAAACTGAGAAAATTAAAACAAGTTCACAGAAATGCAAAATACACACACAAAAATACACTTTTATCCCTTTCTCTTCCCTTCATTGGGTGTCTCTCATCTTGCTCGTTTTCCACCTCTCAGAAAGAAATAAACAGGTACCAGCGGCCCACAGACTCCTGACAACCAGGGCCTGTCCTCGGTGCCTTCAGCCAGGAAAGGGTAGCTCGTTTGAGGAAGGCATTCAGGAAACACTGAGGCCGTGTCCCTAGGCATTGAGAGGCCCTTCAGTTTTTTTCCTCTTTAAACCTTGGTCACACCTTTGAAAAACACTTGTAGAAATTTGTATGCACATCAACAATATGAATTAATACAAAACAGGCAAGAGGAACATAAGCGCAGATCACCTCTGTTCTCATCACCATCAAATAAGCCACATTTTGGCTATTTTTTTGTACACAAAAATAATACAAGTACAAAGATACAAAAACATCTACAACACCAACAAAAAAAATACTCATCAAAAAAAAAAAAAAAAAAAAAAATGAGCGTGACGGACGATGGATGAAACGGTAACCAGAGGACTGTAGCGACAGAGGGCATGGAGCTGGGGTCGACAGCCACATCTGCGGTACTTCCCACATTTCCCAGGGTGCCATTCCTGAGGCGGCAGAGGACGGAAGGATTATGTATTCGTGTGCTTTTCCCCTCAGCACGCTGCGTGCCGCCAGGCTCGGGGAAGGGTGCTGTGGTCGGACCCCCCACCCTTTTTCTTTCTTATTTGCACTCACTCTGTCAATTTAAGGCATCCTCTGTTGCACTGTCCTCAGTTTCAAGTACCTCCACATTCACTCCCCCGTGACGGTCTCCCTCTAAATAGCATCATTCAACTTTTTGAGACCTCCTTTAATTTTGTAATACATCCAACAGACTTTTTGATGGGGTTTCTCACTCCTTCTTGCAGAACCTTCATTCCATTTTTCTTTTCTCTTTGCCACTAATTGAAATTTCTGTTATGTAATTTTTTTTGTGAAACTTCCTGCAGCTCTTCTGGAACAGCGCATTGGCCTGGGGGGGGGGCAGGCAGACAGTGGCTTGGCAGGGGCAAAGCTGGCTCTCAGTCGAGGTCCCAGGAACTGGAGGTGCCCGGTGGGCTCTCGGGGGCCGAGGACTTCAGAAACGGAGAAACACAGAGACACAGGGGAGACAGAAGAAACAAAGATGGGGAAGATGGACAGGGAGAAGGAGGTAAAACCGAGGGGGGAGGCTCAGGGGGAGGGGAGAGGGGCAGGGTGACCCCGATCCGTGTCCCGGTGAATGAAGATAAAGCCACATGACGGATACTGATGGGAAGATTGGGGTGGAGTGAGAAGTTGACCTGTGATCTGGCCAAATGAAAAAAGTCAGTTCTTTTTTTCCCCCTATTTCCACTTAAACAAAATACATCCTGTACAGTCAGCACAGAGAGGCAGAAAAACACAGAAAGTTATGAAAGCCACCATGACAGCTAGCCCAGCAGGAGAGAGGAGGAACAAAGGTGAAAAGCTGAAGGTAAGAATGCGACAGGGTAAGGGCGTGTGTGTGCGTGTGTGTGTGTGTGTCTGTGTGTGTTAGCACTGCACCTGTGCGTGGATGCCATGAACATGTGAGTCTGTGAGGTGATGTTTCAACCAATGCGCAGTAGCTGACTGCATCCTCGTCATTACAGACGTGGAACAGCTGAATGCTGCACCAGCATGGTAAGACAGATGGTGGTTTGGAACTTTGGACCAAAACTTGGACAGGACAAGATTGTCAGTTTAGCAAATAAATAAACAATAAAAACTGTTATAGATATAAGTATCAGATAAATGGATAAATGTAAATGGAAAGCGAAAACTATTTACATTTGACTAACCAGGTAACTGGAATAGTTCAGTGATGTGACACATGAACACAGATAGTCCAAGGGAAACAGACTTAAATGTGCTTGGCAAGAAAACCTCTTTTCTTTATTATTAAACAATTCAGTAATACTTGGACTTTGACGGGGGAATAACTTCTCCTCCATCATATACAGGGTTGGTTGCAACTCAGTTTGCCTGCATCTTTCTCTGTGTGGTTGTGTTTGTATGTCAAAGACTGACCCTGTGTGTAATCTCCTGTTTTGTGAGGCCAGGCTCTTGCAGGCCTGTTTACATCTGAGTGCGTGTGCAGATGTGAGCATGCGTGTTAGCGCACATGTGTGTGTGTGTGTGTGTGTTCTGGCTCTCAGAGTGCAAGTAGGGAGGGAGAGTTCAGGGAATCAGAGGACTGATCACTGCTGCTGTTCCGCTGGTTTGCGCTGACCCCGCAGGCTCCCTCTGGGTAGGTGAACACAAATGAAGATGTGTATGAGGGGTTGCAGCTGCCGGCGTCATGGCTACTAGCATCGGACACCAGGCACGGGCCACCCAGCGCCGGGTCATTCTGCGCATAAAAAGAACTAGAAAAGGCTACCTCCTGCATCATCCCCGGCTGCGGCTGCGCAGGCTGCACAGGTTGTGGTGGCTGCGCGGAGGGGTGGGGGGTGTAGGCGGGAGGCAGGTAGAAAGCGTCCTCCTTCACAGTCAGGCCCACGATGGACACGGCCGGTGGCTGAGAGGGCTGCGTGGGCTGCAGCGCCAGCTGCGAGGGTGCCTGCTCCTCGTGGAACGGGATTTTGCAACCCGGCTGATGGGCGACCAGAACAAACTCCAGGCGCTCCTTCTCCTTCTGCAGTTCCGAGATCTCTGCCTCAAGCTCTGCCTTCTCCTCCTCCAGGATGTCCGTTTCCTGCAGGGAGCACGGTGACGAGGAGAGAGAGTGAGGGAGTGACAAAGTAAAATAATTTTAAAAGTAAGGAAGTCATACAAACTTGTGACGGCTGCCGTAATAATAGTCTTTGTTACTAATGATCCCCCTCTTATAATCATGAGCTACTTTATTTTCTCCCATGTAATTATTACTGACACCCACCCATTATCATAAAGCCTGTTTTATCATTAGTATAATGCAATTAGTTTATAACATGCATAATCATTATCGTCACAGTTTTGACAGCGTAGCGAAGCTCACCGACTGCAGTCTGTCGGTGAGCTCGCGCCGTCTGTTTCGGCATTTGGCGGCGGCCAGTTTGTTCCGCTCACGCCGGACACGCCTCTTCTCCTCTTCCTCCGGGGTCAGCTGGGCAGCGGGGACCACACCGAGTGTGAGCATCTCTCCCATACTCACGCGCGCACACACACACACATACACACAAACACGCATGTGCACACTGACTCTCAAACACTGACGTTTGGGCTTTCAGGCCCAGAAAGCAGGTGGTACAGGCAACGAGACAAGGATCTGACAGGAAGAAACAGGCATACCACAACTCTATCACACGTTGGACTGCAGTTCGCTGTGCTTGTTAATACCTGTGGTTTTAAAGGTCATGTGGGTTTCACCAGTAAAGCACAGAATAAAGAGTTACGTCCAAACGCTGCAGTGGCCAACATGAATCAGGGCAGCTGAAACAAACTGCACTCACAGTCTCATCTCGTGTCCGCCGACTGCGTGTTCGAGACTGGCGAATGGGTCCCGGGGTGTCTGTGCTGGGGGCAGTGAAGGTGCCCGTGGAGTAGCTGGTGCCTGGCAAGTCATAAGGGTCGAGTGGAGCCGGCTGTGGCATGGCGCTGCTGCCTGTGCCAGTCTGGCCTGGTGCCACAGAAGAGATTAGGGTGGGCTGCACCATCCACTGCAGGTCCTGGCTTGTGGTGATGGCCGTGACTGTGGGCACAAAGGAGCTGGGCATCTCCACTCCAGCGCCACTTCCGCTGCCCACTCCTGCAGCGCCCGAAGCAGACGCACACTCCTAGGTACACACACGTGTGCGCGCACACACGCAAATACAATGTAACTAAAGAAGCATAATGCATTGTCTTCATAGTAGTACCACTAAATATTTTTAATACATATATTTTCTTTTACAATTTACTATATGAATTCACTCTAAATGTATGAGTCAATTAATCGGCATGGGATCCCCTATTCCATCTGTTCCTGCCATGCCAAATATATAGTTTCAGCTCAGTTTAGTAATTGCATTGCATTGTATTGTGTTGGAAATGCTTTATTATATGTGTATAATAATAATAAGATTTGTGCGCGTTTTTTTCTTCTTTTATTCATCGCATATGTCCATGAACGAAATGTACAGCAAAATACACAAATAATCCATAAAATAATACATAAGAACGTGAAAACTGTCTAAAACACTGAACAGTGAAACCACCAAGTAGGTACCACCAACTGTTATTTTTGGTCACTTGTAATTCTGCAGCTATAAGGAAAGCCGCTTCCTACATTACAAGTAAATCGGTGGTTAAGTCTGCCCACCGCAAGAACAAGAGTGCAACAAGGGACAAATATAGCACCCCTTCTGCGTTTCACGCTGAAAATAACTTGAACACCTAAATCTCCTCACGCAATTCTTAATTTAGCTCAGAAGCAATCGGTTACACCACAGTGAGCTCGGACTTAATTAATATTCTCCTAAAAGCATGAGGGAGGAGGAAGCGCTTTTTGAGGACCTTATAACAACCAATGAATACGATAGCATAATCCCCTTTTCCTCCTTCCTCCTGCCACCCCGGGTTCCCCTTAGCAACGCGACGTAACACTCCAAAATAGAACGTATGTACGTCACAGCGAGTCCTGCGAAGCGGCAGCGGGTTGAGAGAAGCTGGAGGGGGCGGAGTCATGCGCCTGCGTGCCCAACGTCAGTCGGAGTGTTCCAAAGGCCTGTCACCCGTTGCGTAGCGTATTGGAAATCTACCACGTTGCCGTAAAAATCTGTAGGTCAGTCGCTTACCTGCTAGCCTCCGCGGTGTGATTAAGAAACGTTTCATTGCGCATAATGGAAATGTGGAAATGCGAATTTGTGCAGTAGATTTCGAAGAGATCTTAAGCAGGAAATTGGTCACTCGAAAACATATCCTGTGCTTTCACGCTAGTGTAAACCGTTGCTCTGATGCTTGAACGTACACGATAGGGCTCGGGACTAAACGCGTTCGATTCGTACATAATCAGCGGGTATTCCATATTAAACGTAATTGTATTTTTAAACGTGATCAGTTATACTGAGTCTTGTGCACCAACTAAATCGTTACTAATGTATGCTAAATGTTTAAAACGAATCTCACATACTTAATGAAATCAGACTTCTGATAAGTTTAATGCATGTTTTAGTATTCACTAGCCTTTACATAAATATTTTACTTTGCTAGTGCAGTGGTTATTTTTATTTGCGGTTCTTCTGTCGGACTGTAGCATTTTAGCTATGCCGTGACTTTGAAAAGTTCGTGACATTTCGATGTTATTGCAATATCAGTGTTATATCGGTCTGCAAATGTTGTGGTTAAATGGCAATAGTTTACCCATATAAAAGACTCGCATGCTTTGTACGCTACGTAGGAAACGTATGTCACTTACTTGTGCACTAGTAGTCGGTGGACTCCCGAAAGAGTCCACGGAAGATAGGTATTGGGACTCAATGGATGGAGAAGAGCTACCAGGGGAGCCGGAATCGAGGTCGCCGGGGAAACCTTGGTACATCTCCCTGGGGGAGCCGAGGGACACCGAGACACCTGCAGTTCCGGGGACCAATGTGATGTCACCTGTGTGACATACGCGTACATGCATAAACACAAGTTCAGTGACAATATGCCGTGTTCGATTATTTTAAACTTGAAGCTGTTTAAGATTTTGCTAATATATGCTCTATGATTAAGTGAAAGGTACTGTACATTGATTCTTTATCGGCATCATTTTGAAATGCGTAATGTGACAGAAACGTGCAAATACATTAATGGCTCAAAATCACAACAGTAAAGCAAGTACAATATCATTTCGTAGTACTCTGGGTAAGTTTTTAGAATTATATTACGTTTTTACAAGGTTTACGTTGCTTAACGCGTTAGACCAAGTTTTAACGAAATAACTATTAATAAACAATGTTAGAGCGTTTAAAAAAGTTTACCTCCTGTAATTTCTTTATTAAACTCTGGCGAGATGCTCTCGGTTTTTCTCCAAAACAGTTGCATTAAGAAGACAATCCAGATTTTTGTTTGTAATGAAATTCCTTCAAGTTTCCGGAATCTTTTTCTTGTATAAATTCCTCGTTCGTAAAAAAATGTGATCCACTAGTATGACTTTCCTTTTGTGAAAATTAAAATTTAAAGGTTTTTATAAATCCAGACAGTAGTCCTGTTTCTCTGAAGGACGGACTTAATAGTAGA
This sequence comes from Chitala chitala, assembly GCA_025773905.1. Classification (NCBI taxonomy): domain Eukaryota; kingdom Metazoa; phylum Chordata; class Actinopteri; order Osteoglossiformes; family Notopteridae; genus Chitala; species Chitala chitala. Next base: position 4,085,487 of record JABJVR010000032.1, read on the forward strand.
ACCGTCCACTGTAGCCGCGTCTCGTCTTTATGAATGAATCGGACTGAACACGAAGCATTGTAGAAGGAACTCCTAGTGCCGCCCTCGGTGTTCCGATGACGTACATGCCCATATATGTCTATATTTTTGTTTGGTATCCAAGGCGATGACGTTTAGGGATTCCCTCTCTCACAGACATGGTATAGGGCTCGCGGCAGGTTAATAATAGAAACTTTTACTATCAAAGCACATAGAGATTTCCCACTTTTGAAAGGAAAATGAAAGAAACGATGTTTTGTACTTTAAACGAACAACAGTGTTTGTGTTCTAATGAGGGGAAACATTCATATGTTAAGAGGAAACGTTCAGAAACGACAAACACTAGCTATACATTTTCTGAAATAGCAAGCGTAGTATGACTGTTTTATTTCCGTTGTAAACAAAACTTTAAAAAGCCCTAAAATAAAGAAATTATTAACATAGCTATTCGCCGCTGATACTGTTAATAAAATAACTCCGAAATAATTTGGCTAAGTGAATTTGTTAATAATGTTAGTGTTGCAATTCCTAATGATACCGCTTTTGTAACAAGATTACTACTTTGACATTATAATAGTTTTAATGTGTTTCTGTTGTTGCTTTTACAGTGAGGCTAAGGCGGTTTTAATAACTGACGTTGTTTTATGCACGTATTAACATCAACAACATGAAACGAGAGTAGTGAAAATACGTACGTATGAATCACTTGGCCATTGAAAATCAATGGACGAATTATTCTGATATATGATAAGTTTTTATTAACATATATCTTATGTCTGCTTTAAAATGATAACTTTTAGCCGTACATATATGCAATGAAACGGACGTTCTGTTTCAGAAAGCTTGTACTTACTGTATTTTTCACGTGTAACACACCAGTGCGTGCATCATCAAATTCTGTGTTTCGACTCCAGCGTTTGCTGGGCTGCTTGATTTTCATACATGCGAGGAAATGACCGAGGATGCCGACTGCAAACGCTGAATGGAAAAGAAGACGCCTTTCTCCATTCATTTCATATTTGTGCAATCCCATTCCTTGTAAGTATCCGATCTGTTCATTGCAAAGCCCTTGTTTAATTATTTATTTGTTTCCCCTCCGGGTAAGGAGATGCTAAAATACTCAAACGATTTACCCAGCAACCACAAAACGGTCAAATAACGTTGGCAAAACGTTTAGGGAACGTTAGGGACGTTTAGCTAATGTTATTTGAACGTTTTGTATTTGCTGGTTATTGGAACGTAGTGCACAAAAATATATTGTCAAAATACTTTATACTAATATTAGCGCTGTATCACGAGTTTTCAGTATTCAGTTGTCGTTACTTATAATGAATGTCCGTCCACTGTACTGTATTGTTCAAACAATGTGAATTTCCTGGTGGATTGTTATTCAACCATTACTATTGTCATCGCTGACACCAGTAGATCTGATTAAGTGAAAACATCAAAGCAAAATAAACAGAAATATTATGCTATTATGTAATGTTATAAAAAAAATGCCTGCATTGTATGTTGAAAAGAAATCAGTTGACCTAGAATATACAGAACAAAATTCTTTAACGTCAGTGTGATATACTATATATTAGTGGTAAACGTCATTTTATTTAATGTTTTATGTGTATGTTTAGATCGGCCTATACGTTGAAATATGCAGTAGTAGACGACACTTTAAAAACATTTTAAAGATATTGAAATTATCATAAACCAGTAATGTACAAGTTTACACATTTTTTCCACTGAATACAGTCTGACATTTCAGTCGAGTACAGTGCAGCAAATGGTAACATAAACACACTCTCACGGAGAACGTGCCAACTCGGACAGTGGGCTGTAATGACGGAAATCGCCAATGATGCTGTCAGCACATCATCCGCTTCCGAACTCCAACGATCAGATAGTGATTCATTAAGTACTTTGCAACATGAATCCACCGTATATGAAGAGGAGAAAACAGTATGGCTGGTGGGAGGTGGGAAGGGGGCTATAGACAGACAAATGCTTAAAAAGTTGGTGGGGGGGGGAGTAAAAATTACTGAAATGCCACGAAATGTCACTGGGAGGGACACTGTACACGCGCAAGTAACAGCTCGAAGAGAGAGGGGGGATAATAACAATTACTCAGCTCAGCAACGTCACTGACGAGGAACGTTCAGTCCTGTATGTGTTCAGTCGGGATGAGTAATCCGGACAGACGAGGTTCGTGAAAGATCTACGGGTGAGATCATAAAAAACTAGCCCCGTGGCCCGCTAAAAAGATACCCAAACTCCATGCAGTCTGCTGCAGGAGAATAATACGTCAGAACACAAAGCCAGATTCACCTAATTAAGGGGCAATCGTATCTGACTGCCCGCACGTCCAGCAAACTCTCTACAGGGCGACTGGAACAGTTTAAATTACTTTCTTGTCCCAAGGATACCCAGTCATGTATTAATCTGAATGTATTATATAGTTCTCGTATATTATTTTATTACGCTATTGTATTGATTCCGTTACTCTGTAGTAAAGTGTGGCAGCTTTGCTCTCCTGCATGGCTTTAGCGCACACATGCTTCTCCCAGTAATTTTTTTTTTTTTTTTTTTACTAACTTTGTACTCTTGTTCTTCAAGAGTCTTGCTAAACAAAAATAAACTCACATCAACCACGACATGCTGAAATTGTTAAATGAAATTATTCTCTTATGTAGCGACATGCTGTCCACATTAAACTAGTTTACTGTTCTGCAATACCATTGCATATTTCGGTGTTGCAAAAAAAAAAAACAATAAAACAAAATTTAATCGATAACATATGCAATCTGATAATCGCTTGCTATTTTGAATTTTTATTATTTCGCATAAGTGGTAAAATGATTTAAACACTTTTGAAAGCAGTGCAAAAGTTCTGCTTCAAAAGTAGGTAAAACTCTTCCTCACTCGGCACCATGTGATCTTATTCCAGCCCCTCTTCACCACAACGAGTCCGCGTGTGTACACAACGTTGTGTCACTATGGAGACGCCTTTACAAAACGGTTGACGTGAAGACGTTAGTCTTTTTTTGTTTTTGTGACTTGGCAACCGGTTACTATAGAAACGAACGCGGGGAGGGACACAGATTTTGATTGACGGGCAGACGTATTATCGTTTGTTGCTCATTGTAAGCGGGTAGAGTTGTGCTCGATACTTAGCCGAAAAGAAGCGGTTTAAAGTGATTTTTTTTTTCCTAAAAACTTGTAAAAAAAAAAAAAAAAAAACTTTTACAGGTTTCTGTGTACATGTTTGCAACATTTATGCCATTGTTCTGTTTGTGAGCATTTATGGTGAACCTACACTTTTATTGGTTACGTTAGCTTAGCTTGCTAAGTAACGTTTAAGCTCCACACCGTTTTTAAAGTTATTGTTTTGCAATGCATATATATAAGAAAGCATTTAGGAATAAATTTGTAAATGTCCTGTTTTGCACGCTATTACGGAAATATGTTCACGCGTTTGTAAGCACAGTTTAAGATCCGCCAATCTTTTACGTAATTTGCAACAGTAGATTTTTTTTTTTCCTCTCAGTTAATTTCACGTATGTTATTATAGTTATCCTCTACACGACATGCAGACGCACTTATATTTTATGTGTACATCATAAGCAAATGGAAGGGAGGTGTTCCACAACAGTGGGTTTCAGTAGATGAAAGGAAATGCCACACCACAGCGTGTCTGAGGCTCTGTGCATGGGCCAGCTCCCTGTCAGAGCTACCTTGTGCCAACCAGTAGTTATATATTCCATTTCTTTACCAGGGTTTGTTCTGGGTTAGCCTTAATTCTTAATGTCAGATGCAATTGTCTGTCTTTGTGGTGCTTGTTTTGTAGGCTGTAGACACCAAGATGTCGAAAACATCCATTGTTAACCACCATGACTCGTTCTTGTTCAAAAACAGTCCTGCTATGTTATCCATTGTCAAATAAAGAACTGACACAGACAGAAACATTATATTAAATGGGAAACAGGCACTATGATGGCAAATTATTGTAGTCATTTTCTGATTAATTTAAAGCAGTGTGATGTATTGGGAGTGGCAGAACGTAACTTGAGACCAAAGGCCTGATTCCTTCAAGTGGTGTTGAAAATACACTATTTGTCAAAAGTTTGAAAACGCCCCAATTTTTCCAATTTTTATTTAAATTACACAGTTTAATGTCTCAGTGTACTCTGCAAATAAAGCACAGAACAAATAACCAATTGGCCATTGAAAAGAAATCATGGAATTGTTTTCTGTAACAAAATGTAATCTTAATTTTTGGCTCATCAAAGTAGCCGATTTTTGCAGATAAAATAGCCAAACACACTCGTGGCATTCTTTCTACATGGAAAATTAAATACTGTTTGGAAAGTTCTTCCCAACACTGTTGCAGAAGTTCCCACAATGTGTTGCACTTGTAGGTTGCTTTGCTTTCACCCTTCTGTCCAGTTCATTCCAAACCAGCTCTATGGGGTTTAAGTCTGGAGACTGTTGACCATTCCATAATTTGAACCCTACTGTCTTCTTCTTTTCTTCTAAGATAATTCTGACACAGCCTGGAGGTATGTTTTGGGTCATTATCTTGCTGTAGGATGAACCCCTGACCAACTAGATGTACTACAGATGGTATTGCATGGCCCTGCAAAATGCTGTGGTAGTACTTTTGGTTCAGGGTGCCACTCACTCAGTGCAACTCGTCGACTCTGGATACAGCAAAAGAGCCCCAGACCATCACGCTTCCTCCTCCATGTTTGACAGTTGGTGTCACACACCGAGTAACCATCCTTTCGCCTACTCGATGGCATACAAAAACCCTGCGTAATGAACCGAAGATGGTCTATAAGATCTTCCAGTCTTTAGTAGTCCACTGATGGTGCTTCATGACCCAGACATGCCTCTTTTGCTTATTTTACCATCTTAGCTATGGCTTTCTTATTGTCACTCGACCTGTCAAACCTGCAGCAAGTCTTCTCTTCCCAGCTCAGACTGAGACTTGTTGATTTCGATCAGTAGTAAGCTGTGCTTGAAGCTGTTATCCTGTGAGCTGCCTGTCACAAAAGCTGTTGAATCTCAGAAACTTTTATGATTCTGTTGTGGCTTTGGATCTGCCAGACCTGGATGATGGATGCTCCAGGTATTACACTAGTATGGCTACTGGCATATAATGTTAACTAACTATTAAATCTGTAGTGGTGTTGCCCTGGGAAAGGTGTGTGGTAAACAAGCTTAATTATGGCTCTTGTGAACACGGTGTATTTAGAGACACCCTGTGGGCCATAGGCACAGGAAGGCACATGACTTTCCGCTGTCGCAGTTGCGGTAGCTGCTGCTGTACAGGGTTTTTAGGCAAATCAGACGAGGGCTTATATGTTCCAGCCCATTATTGGCAGCGGGCGATTTTTGCTTTGTGTTTCACACAGTTGGTGTGGGTGGGTCTGTGTGTCTTCCCCCATATGCACTGGCTGCAACAGGTTTGCCTTTTTTGCAGTAAGCCAGTTCAGTGGGTTGGGCTGGTGCATTTGTTCAGTGACTCTTTGCATTGTTGCATAAGGTTTGCAGCATTCTGCTGAAACTGTAACATGTTATGACGGCAGTACCACGTGAAAATATGCTTGATGGCATGCAGTTTTCCATGTACTGTTACTTCCTACAATTGTAAAAAAAAAAAAAAAACTGAAAGAACTACACCAGCCATAAGCCAGTTGAGTTTGGCATCCCTTTCTTAATGCAGTGTGAGAATTTCCTGTCAGGAAAGTCTCACCCTAGTCACATGACCTGCCCCCACCCAAAGGACAGGCTGCCCTAGTTTTCCTGTCCAAATATTTGTAACCAGGCAACGAGTCCTCTTCTGTTGACACTCTTTTGGCAGCATACCCGGACTCTTGTTGCATAACTGTGTCACTCTCCTTCACACTCCCTGTCTCACCCTTTTTTTTCTGTGCTTCCTTGGGGGGGGGGGTGTTTCTCTCTCAGGGCCTCTTCTATTTTAGCTGCTGGCAGTGTTTTGTTCAACCAGCTTAGTCCAGAGGAGAGCAAAGTATGGGCGCTTCACAGGGGACAGCTATGAGCCAAGTTGTGCGTCGGCATGGTCGCTATCTGTCGCCATGGTCACTGTCCCGGACCTCATAGTTGCACTACAGCGGTCTGTCTGCAGCTCAAAGTGAGACACAAGCATCTAGTCTCCCTGTGGTTGCTTTGCCCTTTTCCCTGCAAATGTAACCTCCACAGTGGCTTTTCCTGCACAACAGAAGTCCACTCATTCTGCCAAGTAAACCACGATTACACGTGTAGCTTAAAAAAAACTGTAGGAAATAGCATAGCTCATGTCTCCCCTCTCGAGTCAGTGACTTTCAGATGTCTGCCGCTATAACAAACACATTGCGATGGAAAAAATGCTTTTCAGCATATGAATAAAGTGAAACACGGTCTGTGTTAAATGTATTTAGTTTGAAAATGACAATTTGTTGCTGAATTCAATTAATTAAATCACCATACGAATGTGTTTACTGGTGAGTCTGTGGTGCAGACAGGAGATTAGCACTTGCTTTATTTTAGAGCTGAAGCGCAGCAGACAGAAGCGTACGGTCTACCCTGTCCCGTGCGGTCCGCCCCGTCCCGTTTGCCTGTGTCCCCTGTCTCCCCTCTTCGTCAGACTGCTCTTGGGGATTGTCTGGATGAGAAAACGCGCTGTCGGGGCTGGAAACATCTGGGTTGGCAGAGAGCATCATGAGGTCATTGCTTCTCTCCGTCTGTCCCTCTCACACTCCCCATGTCTGTCTGTGTAGCGGTGGTGGGGGGGGGCAACCGTCTACTAGCAAATGAGAAACAGGAGAACCCCTGGTCTGGATACAGACTATGTTTTTATTGTCGCTAACGGAGGTGGAATACCGTCGTCTAGGTGAGCGAGAGAAAAGCCCCATTGCCCTGAGGTGAAAAGTGTTTTCCTCAGTTCAGTGTGATCCCTCAGCATGAGGAAACCCGTGTCTGTTTCAGCTCGATGCTTTGAAGGTTCATACCATACTGCTGTTATTAAAGGATTTCTTAAGTGTCATTCGTTATGTGAAACTACGTGTGGAGTCATGTTGTCTAGGGCGTGCCAGGGACAGTGAAATTCAGGTGTGTGTGCACCTAGGTTTTTATTTTCACTGGATGTCTGTGAAATTTGCCTACATTTACAAATTTTTTTTTTTATGATTTATTAAGTCCACGAGGAAATGCTCTCATTCTGGCATCACTTCCATGAACTCTGATTCTCTCTGTGCTGTTATTATATAAATTAATAAATTACTTCAGGTGGTTATATATTTGTGGTTATGGACTAATAAGAACTGATGTTATCTTAGGTTCTGTTACTTTTTCTACAAAACAACATTAGGAGTGTTTGTTTAAAGGAGCAGTTAACAATATAGGAAAAAAGTAAACTTTTAAAAATTTTAGGATTAATCAACTAGCACATAGGTATACTGATTTATCTACACACAATTTTGAATTCAACCGGAGGAATTGCTGTAATTTCACATCTGATCTTTTTATCATTTAGTGAATCGTGCTCATAATTACTGAAACTGTCGGCAAAAATTATGGTGTTGTTATATTTAAGAGGCTGCAGTTAAATGTGCATATCCTCCCAGGTATTTCCGCGCTCATCAGTGGGTTTGAATTGGTAGTTGGCATTCTGTAATACAATGTGACTCAGATAACAGTAACCTCAAACACGTCAGAAGTGTCTTGCTTTCAGCTGGCCCTTCGCCAGACAGGGAAGTGCAGCTTGAAGGGGGGGGGGGTGCGCTGAGGAGCAGGCCAGTGAAGCCAAACTCATGCCCCCCCTTCCTCACCAGTTCCTTTTCTCTCTGTCTCTCACACCATCTCCCTTATGTAATGTCTATATAAAGGGCTGTGTTGATGAGTGAGGGTGGAGGCAGCAGGTGGGAGAAGTGGACAGATATGGCAGCAAGCACGTCAGGTAAAATAACCCCCCCCCCAAGTCCACCTTCAACTCACTTTCATTTTGCTCCCTTGCTTAACCACCCTCGCCCCCACTCCCCCAGCTGTGTCACTTTTTGCATGAGGGTGAGGGTCCTCTTTTGGGTGTAGAGATGTAGGTAGCCACCGGAATGTGAGATATGCAAAAAATAGATACATGTTGCGAACGAAACTGGAATTTGCTTAGAAGTTTAGCAATTCAGCAGCGTAGCACCTACTGCTGAGAGTGAAGGCTGATACAGTTAAGGAATCTGTTATTGGTTATAGCTTCCCAAACCATGCCTTATTGATTGTTGATAAGTGCTGGAACTGACTAATGGTTACTATGGACATTAGGAGATGTTTATTATTTGAAGTAGTGACTGTCCTTCAATGATAAATGCACCATTTGCCTTGTTGCACAGATTTAAATATTAGTTTAACTGCTGAACGGAGGATACGGTCTGTTTCCTAATAAGATTATTTGCGGTGACTGCTTCAGAAAGGCAGTGAGCTATGTAAATGAACACTAAGTCAAGAGGTTACCGCGTGTCTTTCCCAAGCATGTAATGTGCAGAAACTTGGACAGGCCTGGACAAGATCGTTCTCAGATGCAGTCAGTATATAGATATGCTGGACTTGTCTACAAAATGTTTGTCCGCTGCCTCATCTATATGAAAATGGTTAAAGAAAAAAAGCTAAAAATTACTCCACTGATATCCAGTGATAGCGGATGTGATGTGAGTGCTGGTTGTGTTTAAATTTTGCATTGCAGCCCTGAATGAGTTTAGAGCCTGGAGTCAGACTTGAGCAGATCATGAGTCTGCTGTAGGCCTGAGTAACTCTGAGAGCAGCAGGTGCGAATGACATTGGAAATGACTCTGTCAGTTTGCAGGAGGTACACTTCCAGGGCCAGCTGCACGCTGGTTACGAAACCCCGCGTAATACCAGCAGATGAACAAAGAGATGATAAAAGGCATGTACATTTTTAAATTTTTTGCGTATACAGTCCTGTGTCCTATGCACACTGAAATAGCGTCCTTAAAAACCCGTGGGTTGTTCCTCGATTAGCAGTCTGATACATACGTTTAACAGCAGTGAACCGGTATAAGCTCTTCCTTAAATACATTCTCTGACGATACCTTGGTAGTATTACGTTTATCAACATTGTGAGCCAGAACTAAATTTATATCTTGGCAGGCTCTTTGCGTACTCTGCCATTGCCACGGCTGCATGACTTGCACACCCCCCCACGGCTCGCTTCAGTCCGCCCCCACATCACACACTACAACTCCAGCGCTATTCCTGTGTCCGCCTCCGCTACTACTGCGCCGAAACACCAGCTGGGCTAAGAGGGGGCAGTGAAGCGGGCACAGGATCCTAACCTGACAGGAGCCCAGGGGGGCATGTGGGGACTTGGTGAAAAACAGCAGGGTGGAAGGAGGTGTGATATCGGTCTAAGCTTTAAGTGGGGTTATGTGACTATACGAGGTTTAACTTTATCCCACCACATGGTTAGATCGGTTAGCTTTGCCAGATTGGTTTAGTTCATGGTAGGGCTCAGAAACACAGGGCGTATCCTGCGATGCCTATGGCGGCAACTTAGGCTCTGGTGGCACTGTTGGTACCCTGAGCAGGCAAGCCGCAGTCATGGGAGTGGATCAGTAACACTGTGTGCTGGTAGCGGTAGCAGCGCCCCCTGCAGGGTGTGATGGGGTAGGGGAGCACTGATTTTGGAGTGGGACTGCATGTGTGTTGGTCACTGAGCACACAGCCTTTGACCTTGTTTCCTCTGGCAAGTGGGGGGGAGGCGGGGTGGAGATGGACAACTGCATATAAGGTTGAATTGGACAGAATTTTACTGGACGAAAACAGTCAAAAAAAAAAAAAGAAAAAAAATCATACAAAAAACGAGCACAGTTTTTAGTAGGTAAGTTTTAAGGTTTGGAATAACGTTTTTACTGAACTAGATTTCAGTGCTTGGAGTTGAATGTATTATTGTTGTTTGGGACTGGCACCCTGTGCTGATGGGACTCGCCGCTGTGGTTACAGCTCCCCGCTGGGGGAGGAACCCCAGTCGCTGTGATGCAGTACATCTGTATTGCGTCCCGTGAGCATTTTAATCCGTGTTTTACATGCTGCTGCCAGACCGTGTTGGCACCCACCGATTTGCCTTGTCACGTGAAGACGTGTCAACTGCTGTGCAGAAGAATAGAAAGATGTCGAGGGAGAGGGATGGAGGGAGGAAGTCAGTGGAGGAGGGGGGGCAGAGTAAAAGGACTGCATGAACATGCACACACCAGTCCCTGATACAGCTTTCTTTGCCCTTCTCCTACCCCGTTTGTCCCGAGGCGGTTGGGCTGTTGCCGTGGGCAACACACTTGCAGTCACCTAACGATGGGGAGGGAAGTCATATGAGGAAACTGGTATATAAATAGGAACAAGAAAAAGAGCATATGTGTATGCGTGTGTGAGAGAAGCAAGGAGGGAGAGGGAGAAGGCGGGAGGAAGAGTGGAAGTGTGAGATTGACACAGTTACTAGAGTGTGACGGAGAGAGAGAGAGAGAGAGAGAGAGAGAGAGAGAGAGAGAGAGAGGAAGAACATGGCGGAGGTGGGGGCGGCGGCGTAGTGACGCTGTGCGTGGCGTCAGTGCGATAAGAATAGAGACGTTGCGTGCAGTGCTTTTAATACCCGCTGTCACTCTCACTCTGCACACTGTATTCACTTGTGTGTGTGTGTGTGTGTGTGTGTGTGTGTGTGTGCGTGCGCGGGTGTTGGCATGTACATTTTGGGAGAAAGGGTATCTGTGGGTCTAAAATGAGGAAGCAGCGATGCTTATGTGTTAGAATGACGCTGTTTACATAGTAGCTCAGTTTAAAGGGTGCTGAACATGGGTTAGGGGGTAAAACTCAGGGCAACATAAAATGATTCCGTTTACATAAAATAATTTGAAGCAATTTATATGAGGTCTGATACTAATAAAATACATGCATATAAAAATACTTGGATAACTGCTTTCTTAATGGTTATATCAAAGGTACTAAATGCAAAGAGTAACAGATTAACTACAATTAATTTTTAAGTATTTCTACAGAATGATTATATGATTGCAACTAAGAGGGGGCTCAGAAGGTAACGAAAGGAACTGATTAGTGATTAATAAGGTGAGGTGACAGAAAGAGAGGAAAGTGAGATGTGTGATGATATCATTGCAGAACCATCTCAGTATGACCCCGGCTCACAGTCTGGTACTGGTGCCAGCTCACAGTGCCAGGAATTTAAGCAGCCACTGCGGAAAAGAAGGAGTGCATATTAGGAGACGCAGCTCTGAAGCCATTTACGATAAACACATTGAAAAGCGTTTAACGTGCAGACATTTTGTCGTAAAAATATACCTTACTATGACAGGACATGGTCAGTCAGGAGATGGGAGTGGATGTGTAAAGTGGCAATGGTGGGGAGGTTGGGGGCAGGATGAGTGGTGGGAGGAGTGGGCAGGTGAGGAACACGGGAAGGAGGGAGGACGGAAGTGAAAGTGGACTCACGGCGTTTATGCCATGCTTTTTCACCTCCTGGCTGCTCTCTGACTCATACAGTGCTGCAACAGGAAGGGACACAGGGCTACGCTAGTACAATTAGCGAGATGACCACATTGTGCTGTCGTCTAGCATGCCCCCCCCCCCCACAAAAAAAAGGACCAGACTGTGATGAAGGTCGCAACCTACAAGCACAACAACCTGGCCAAGTTAAAAGCAGCTGTGGCACCCCCTGACCCAAGGTGGGGGGCGTGGCTTACCAAACAGCACACGGAGCCGGGTGACACAGGAGATGAAAACATGGAAGGGCAACTGGAGCCAGCCGGCGCCAGACCGCTCCCAGAGCACCTGCAGAACCGGGCCGTCACACCGCAGACCTGAACGAGCGCAAGAAGGAGAGAGCGACGAAACAAATGAGGACTGAGCACACTGCCCGAGGATATGGCCTGACGTCCTACTTTTTCCTTTTTTTTTTTTGATGATGCCGCATAAGATTCTGTGTGTAGCCAGAGTGGAAGCGTGTCGGGTGCCATCTCGGCTTGTGCTGCAGGTGCAAAACAGATGCCACCTGAACAGCAGCGTGCCTAGCAGCTCACTGCGACAGAGCTTCTCTCTCCTGGCACAGAACTGATGCCACAGAGGTCCTTCAACAGTGTACCAAGGTGGTGCGTTTGTCCGTGTGTGACTACATAGCGATTCAGGCATGAAGCATGTATGTGTGTAGGGGGATACCATACATGACTGCAAGTGTATGCCTTTATTTGGGTGTATGAATATATACTAGAAGTTCAGTGTCCAACCATGGACTGGCACCCCTGCCAGGGTGTACCAAGCTTGTGCCCTGCACTGCCTGGGACACGATCCACACCCTGTGACCTTAATCTGGACTTGAACATGAGTGAATAAATGAACATTAGCAGTGGGTAAACAAGGCAAAATGTAATTATAATGATTGAATGACTACAGCCTGTGTTTATAGTGCAGGGAAGCAGAATGTAACAGATTGTTGATCCTGGTACCAGCCATCTTCCTCTTAAACCACGTCGGTCAACAGATGTCAGTACCTGCAGCTTCTAGACCCCGGCTTAGATCAAAGGGGCTCATCGACCCAGAAGAATCCTCGTCATACTTGATGAAGATGGACTAGGACAGAGGCAGGAGACGGTCAGTCAGCGCTATAGAGACTGTTACTGTGGATACGGGCACACAGAGGGAATAACATCACAGTCTCATTATAAAAAAATGTATCCATTTAAAATCTCAACATCACTGTCTGCAGGTCAGTTTATTACTTAAACTCTTCAAACAGGATCTACTTGCCAATGGCAGTCATTTAAAGGATTTTACACAAAAAGTTATTACAGTACGAGTTTCACTTCTGTACTATAAAAATACAGAAGTGAAAGGTCCTCAGCACACAATCAAAACAAATGTACGTGAGGCAGCTGTATTATGACCACTAAAATACAGGAAGTTAACACGGTGTTGTAATTAACACTATACCTCCATTTGATAATTTAGTCAAATGAAGATCCCTTAAGCTTATGGTCCTGAATAATGTCTTTGTTTGACGAGCATTGCTTCAGTATACTACTGTTTCCAAAGCAGCTAAATGTCCCGCCAGCTTTGGACAGCGTAACTAAACCACCAAACAGGCTCTTGCTTTTTTATATTATTTAACTGACAGTGGCAGGAAAATCTGAGCCGACCCAATTCCTGAAGAGCATGATGATGCCACAGTCTTCGGTCTCCTGTGTACTGCTGACCGTTGCTGAAGGCCTCACTAGTCTGGCTGTGTGTGTGTTCACATGTACAGCCAGCTGTATAACCAGTACATGCATGTTGTGGACATTTTTTAAATGAATGTTGATCATATGTTTAGTGGAGATGTTTAGCAATACTTGTGTAGTAAACAAGCCTTCTGATAACAGGGCGAGGGCTATCCACTTTTGCTAGCTGTAACTGTCTTTCTGTTCTTACCGATCCCCTATTGTAAAACTTTACGATATGCCTTGCGATTCTTTAATCAGCTTTAACATCACGGGGCACAATCAGACATGAAACGTATAGTCCTAGCAAACAGGGAACGTTCCTAGAACGTTCTGGATGTACGTGTCAGCTACGTGCTCGTTCGATAACGTTACGGAACATTGTCCACCACTGCGCCCGCGCTGCTGGCTCCTCGTCCTTTGACGTGTGGAGTGGGATGTGAAACAGGTCGAATCGAGTAAAACAGGACGAGAGTGCGAGCATGGACAGAACAGTGGTCCACTGCAGTTCATGTAGTCTCTCGGTGTAATGGCACAGGGCAGAAGGCCAGCTGTGTCACTGATGGATGTCCTTGTTTCTTTCCTGATGTGTCAAGTGTGACTTTCTGGCCCTTGTGCAGTTCAGAGGACGTTCACCTGCCTGCTGCGCTCTCAGAGGTCCTACACCGCGCGTGCTTACCTGAACTGACCCTGAGCACGTTTCACATGGTCTGGAGGATAAGCACGTACGCATATACTTTGGGACACACAATATACTCTTTTTAGTGGGTGACCCCCACCACTACAGAATTCGGAAGCATTCCTCTGCTTAAATTATTTTAAGATGTGACAGATGTTGACAGCGTAACATTAAGGGCATTAAAATCCTGGCCAAATGGCAGTAGCAAGTCTAAAGTGTAGGTTAGTCAAGTGAGAGGTACGGGACGGTGCTCAGAAACAAATGGCACGATGACAGGCAGAGCAGCATGGCACCGTGTGGGCATGCCCCCTGCGCAGCTGTACCTGCAGACTGCGCAGCAAGGACAGAAGCTGCAGCGTCTGCGCAAATGTCAGCCTGCTCCTTCCGCCGGTCTGATGGCAGAGGTCAGGAAACAACGCGGGGGGGAAGGGGGAGGTGATGGGTGCATGGGACTCAGCGAAAGGATACGTCCTCTGCCAAGATGAGCTGTCTGCAGGTTTCCAGGGGGAGCTGGTACTCCTTCTGTAGCACTGAAAGCATGACAGTTATCACTGATATCAACATCATCATCTCCACCATCATTTAAACGTTTATCATCATCATTACCCATTAATCACAATTGCTCAGTATAAGTCAGCGCACCGTTCTAGTTGTATTTTTATCTAGATCACTGAAACAAAAATAATGCTTGAACCGCGTCACAAGGCTCTTGGCTTCGCTCCCTGCTTTCATCAGGCAGTCCAGGAGGAACAGTTTGTGTTTGTGGTCCACCTTGTGGCCACCATAGGTACTGCACCCTGCACTTTCCAGGCATTAGTACAGTACCTTACATCAAGTGCTTCGATTCTAGGACCAAAAGAGCCATTACACAGAAATCATTCAGATGTCCTTCAGGAAGAGGATCTCTTTCTCCTTCAGAGGTCTTACCTGAATTTAAGAAGTTCATGAGCTCCACAGCATCCAGCCGTTCATCCTGTACCACAAGAAAACATCTAAATATCTAGGTCTGAATACTGTACAGGATTTATACAGTAAGAAGAAAAATCTGTTTGAAAAAATCATACAGAGGAAAGTGGCTATAAAAAGGCCAGTTAATCTGTGAAAGATAAAAAATAAACAGTGCTGTTAGGTGTGAAAGGGAGAGCTCGTACCGTCCCAGCCTCCTTATCAAACAGCTCCTGAACTCTTCTGTGATCTTCCGGTGCTGCTGGCAGAGCCTGAACCATCTGTAAAGCACACGGCTATGGGCGTGACCATGTGGTCACCAAGAACGTCACCTGAACCGGAACGACCGGAGAGGCGTTCCTCTTCGCTGGCGTAGCGTTAGCTCAACAAGGCAACAGGAGCGTCACCGAACACACAGGCGTCAGTGTGTTAGTCAGACCACACACTCACCGTGGGAAATGTGGACGAGCAGGTGAAATCGAGGTCCCTGTGACACAAAGCCGTTAAATGGAGACGTCAGCTGCGCCCAGTCAGCTGCCCCCTCTCTCTGTCCACCCCCCACCACTTCCTTCCTCCTTTCCCTTCCCTTTCTCCCTAAACTGAACTCCACATTCATTCCTACCCCACTGTGTTCTTTGCCTTGGCGAAGATACGAAGGAAGAAATCCCCCTGCTGATTGGGCTTCAGGGTGGAGACGACAATCACGTAGTTGCTGGGGTCAAGGCGGACTTTTCGACGGACCCCACGTTGGGCCTTGTACTTTCCAGACTGAGCCACAGGTTGCCTGGAGGAGAAGAATTTCTGGTCCAAGGGCTTAGTGCTACCCTGAAGCTACAAAATGGAGGGCATATTAAAGCCAGTGTATGGAATACGATCTATAAAAACTCATGAAACAGTACTGAATGGAAAAATAACCAAACTGATCTGAATGGCAGCATTTTAGAAAAGTGCATTCTTTGTCTTGTAGGTAGGCTGGTACTCACCTCAGCTGGAACCTTGAAAGGGAAAAGAGGGGTGGTCTGAGAAGCTTTTCACAACACAATTTATTGTGGCAAAAAATATGGCAGTCATCCATAGTTTAAATAATGAAAATGATGAAGTAAGCCTTTCAGACAGAGCTGCGACAGGAGGCTGTCACAGGTACCCACTCACCTTGTAAATGTGGAAGGCCACCGGCAGGAAGCTGACCTTGTCTTTCTGCCGCCCGTGTTTCTGCAGAACCTCGGCCACCATGGTGCACTTCATCACCTTCTCTTTTGGCTTTGCCTTGGTTGGCTTGGCAACAGTCACCCCAGCGTCTGTGTCGTCGTTGTCGTTGGTGTTGACAGGGTCCTCATCTTCGTCCTCCTGGTCGTCCTGCTCCGAGAGGGTGAGCTGGTACTGGGGGTTCTTCCAAAATGAGCCTGGGACAAGGGGAGGTGGCTTTGTGTTCCTCCATCAGTTTGCCATGACCACTGTCAACATGCCTCACTGACAGTGGCGCAGTGCCAAATTCTAGGCTCTGTGCATCCGTACCCTTTAAGGGCCTCCTAGCAGCCCATCTAAGTCTTTTGGAGAGCTACCTCCCTGCTGAGGTCCTGGGTAATCAATTCAAACCCTCTCCAATCTGACGCTCTGAAAAGCTCAACATCACCCCCCCACCCATACTCACGGGGGTTCTTCAGACTGCCCCCTGCTGTACAGCCTGGGATCCATGAGCCCTGTGTTAGAAAAATTAAATGTTAAGCCTTTTGTGAATTAACATGCTTAGTACTGAAATGGCTCGGTGGTGCAGAAATGTTATCGAACCTGTTGCCTGTGCTGGCAGAGTATACGGCCTTGAGGCTTATCTGTCCAAGCAGCACCTGTGTGAACGCCCCTCCCCCCCTCCTTGAACATCCCCCTCCTTGCACACAAATACCAGCGCAACTGTCTATATAAACTAAGTGTAATTATTTTAACTCTGAGAGTTGTTGGGCTGATTCTGAGGACTCTCCCTCATATGAGCATTAAACATTTTCTTGCTTGAACCATCTCCATCGGTGTCCTGAGAGTTATTGAAGAAAGGAAAATTTCTCTAACACCTGAAAGGAGGTAATGGTCCAGACTGAGGAAGATGGATCTGGACCCTCCTCCTCTTCGAGGGAGTCTGGGTTAATGCTGCACAGCTCCACCGTGTCATACAGGGTGCAGAAGTCCTCCACGCTGATCCTGCACAAAAGGGACCACAGAAACAGATTCAGTAGTTTATTGATGAAAAATAAAAGTCAAGCGTAACTTTGGCATGGAAAAAGTATGACTTCTTAGTTCAGCACCTACAGTGCTCTGCAGAAACAAATTCATATAGATGAGTCACGGCTTGTCATTTTCTGTGGAAACAGAGGTAAAAGCATGGTTTGTGTGCACATGTAATTAAATGTGAAATTCCTGTCTCTTGTCTGAGTGAGTGAATATGTAACAGAGTTCCCTTAGATGTTGTTTTTATTGTATTGTTTGATTGATGTACTGACACACTGTGCTGTTTGAGAGTGCAGTATACATTATGAAGCCAGATTTAAATGGTCTTTTTTTTGGTGGCGTACTTTAGATGTGTGAAGAGAACAAATGAGAGGTCATTTTTCATTTCTTTCCTTTTTATATATTTTACCAGCATTTTTTATAATTGCTATGAACTGTTGCAAGAAAAAAAGACACCGAAGAGTGTAACATGGTAATTTGTACTTCTGCAGCACTGTTTTGGTACACATAAAGAGCACGTGTGTGGGGAAGCGCATATGTACAGTAAATATGAAGCAAACGGTTCATGGTAGTGCTCACCAGAAGTCCCCGTCCTCAGCCGCGATCAGTGCAATGCGTTTCTTCTCTGCACTATCTACTTCGTTCCAGTTCTTGCACCT
>JABJVR010000032.1:4141821-4197729 GCA_025773905.1 Chitala chitala
TGGTTGAATTTACAAGATAAAGTGACCGGTTCTCCAACTCGAGCTCTGATTTCTGCTGGTTGATAGGCCTTCACTTCGGGTAAACCTGGAGTAATAAATACACTCAAATGTCAAAACAGTCAGGCACAAAATATTGACAAAATAGTGGAGTTTATCTATATTACATGTTAACATTCCAATTAAGTTTTTGAAACTGTGATGGTTGAACTGTGTGGCCAAGCCCCTTCCTTCACTTTGTCCTGTTTAATGTCACCCTGCCTCAATTCCTTCTTGTCTTGTCTATATTCCCTGCCATTTCTATGTTGTCTAATCTCTCCTGTCTATGTCTACCTGGTTGGTATGGTTTGCTTTGTTCACACTTCTTTTTACTGAGTGCACCTGGTTCTATTTTCCTGTCGTCTCCCTTGTTTGTGGACTGTTGTTTGGTCGCTTGTGCTTTCCTGTTGTACCTGTGTGAATTCCTGTTCCTTGCTAATCTGCTCCTCCTTCACATCCTTGTTTTAATAGGTTCTTTCTCCTTGCTTTATATTACTGTCCATGTCTTGGTCATTTTCAGGTTCCCCTTATTGTGAGTACTAGTCCTGCCTAACTTTGGTTTGTATTCATCTAGTATTATGTCCTCTTTACTTCCTGTGTCCAGTTTGTTAAATGCTCTGCAAACAATCCTTCCCTTGTCTCCCTGACATTAGTCATGAACCGCAGTGTTAAAGTAACATTTAGATGAAATTGTTTTATGTATATTTTGACGAAGAAGGAAGATCTTTGTGGTACTGTATAATACAGTATATTTGTAGATGTACTTGATCCATTAATTCTAGGGATTTCTTAAACTGTATAAAGTAAAGGCACATTTTTGTATCGTTATTACATATGATCACAGCATTTCTGTAAATTGCTTTTTTCTTTCACTTTTTGTACTAGCCACACAATGAGAAACACTGGTCCGTCTAATGGGCTTATCTAACTTCTCTGTGTCTACATGAAAAGAGAAAATTATGAAACAAAAAGAAGGGGAAGAAGATGAGAAGAGGAAATATTCTAAAACACGTGGAATGCCTTCAGAGCCTTAATACCATTTAAACAAGGTTCACCTAATCCTAATTAAAATGAAAAATAACTTGAATAAACTGAAAATAGAACCAATAACATTTAAGTTACTGAACGAACATAAAATATAAAAATTTGTACAAAGACTTGTACTTACCGAATGTTTGAGCTTGTAGGAGAACAGCACAGCTAATGCAGAGAAGAACAATGCAAAGTAGGTCAGCCATATTGTCAGAATAAGGGCTGCCTCAATATTGTCAAGTACAAAGCAGAAACTCAGTTGTCATAATACGCCAGGTCATGTGACCATTAAGTAGTTGTGGTGTTTTTTACTTTTGATTTGTGTCTGTTTCTTAATCAAAAATACATGTGAATCCATAGTTTTACATATTTTTTAAATCACTGTTTTAATTCAAAGACTTTTCAGTGTAAACAGATTAGCATCCCACAAATAGCAATAAGTGGCAGTCACCGTGGCAACCTGATTGTATTATTTTTAATACTGCACATGTTAGGGCTTGTGAACCTGCTGTAAGAACAATCCATTCCGTCCATTTTCCAAACTGCTTATCCAATGCAGGGTTACAGGGTTCCTGGAACCTATCCCAGGTGTCTTAGGGCACAAGATAGAGGATACCCAGGACAGAGTACCAACCCATTGCAAGACACACACACACACACACACACACACACACACATACACTCACTCTCTCTCTCGCTCACATGCACATGCACACCAAGCTCTCTCTCACAACCTACTGTGTGAAATTTGGAAACAAATGGCAGGATTTGAATCTTTAACTGTGTAAGTGCAAGGAAACCCAACTAAATGTTGCGTAAGAATTATGTTTCTTCATATAATTTTTGAAATCCTTAACTCTGGAAGTGCAAGGAAACTGTACTGCAGTGAATGAAGTCCACACACTGAGGAACAGAGGCGTAATGAATCTAATCGAAGAAGGGTTTATTACAAGATGCAGCAGGTTTAACATACAACAGGTAAGTGATGGAGGTCCAAACAGAAGTTAAAGCATTTTCATGATCCATACAACAACTGGCAAGGGAGACGAAGGACTTAAGGGTTTAAATAGACTGAAAGCAGCAAGTAGAGACAGGTGCGGAGAACCAGAGTGTAGTAAGAAATTGACCAAGAGATAAATGTAACAGAGGGGACACCTAGTGGAAAAAACGGGAAGGACAGGTGCAGGATATGACTCATACTAGATAAGATAAGATACAAGGTAAGATAAGAGAAGGCGGCACAGTGGTGTGGTGGTTAGCATCTTGTACCTCCAGGCCCAGTGATTGATCCCTGCCCCAGGCCTGTGTGCGTAGAGTTTGCATGTTTTCTCCATGCTAGGTGAGTTTTCTCTGGGTTCTCTGGTTTCCTCCCACAGTCCAAAGACATGCAGGTTAGGTTGATTGTTGTTTGCAAATTGCTCATAGTGTGCATGAGCCCTGTGGTGGGTGTGGGCCCCACCCGGGGTGTCCCCTGCCCTGAGTCCTGTGGTGGGTGTGGGCCCCACCCGGGGTGTCCCCTAGCCTGAGCCCTGTGGTGGATTGGTGCCCCACCCGGGGTGTCCCCTTGAGCCATGGGCTTCTTGGGATGCGCCTCAGGCATCCCGCAAATTGGACAAGGCAGTATAGAGAATGGAAGAGAAGAGAAGAGATCTTTATTGTCATTGCGCACAGGTACAATGAAATTTGGTAGCTACTTTGCTGGTGCATTAAGGAAGAAGTTTAAAAGAGATAAAAATTAAGAAAATTGGCCCATAAGATACACAAACAAGCCAAAAATATTGCACATTTTTTAAAGTACTTATACCGTACACTGTAATTTAAAGTTTAGATTAAATAATGGTGCCCTGTGTTGGGTTGGCGCCCTGCCCAGCATGTCCTTTGCCCTGCACCCTATGCCTCCTGGGATGGGACACAGGCTGCATTGTGTTATATATCTTATATTTACTGATTTTTCTGTGAATAGGACATAGGCCTCTTCTCAAATATGTGCAGAAATTTGTGTGATGCTGCCTCTTTGGTTAGCAAAAAAATGCCCTGTGGATAATGTAGGGAGCAGGTTTTGCCAGGGTATTTGAAGGTTAAATTGTCAAGTTTTTTAACCATTTTTGCTGTTTTATTTTTTCATCGAGTTGAACGTGCAGTTGGCTTGTGAGGTGTGCGTGTGACCTGTCTAGGGCAAGGTGGCAGGAAACTATATAAAGAAGAAGAACATGCAAACTGCACATGGATAGTGGACACAGTACACATGCCAGTAACCTAATTTTTCATGTCTCTTGCTCCTGTCAGTACAACTTTTCATATGAATAGGCCCTTTCCAGCTTTGTGTTACTCTTCTCCTTTCACGCTACTTTTTGTCTGCCTTTTTTACTTCTTTTCTTGTGACAATTTAACTCCTCCACCAGCCAGGAATCGAAAGTGCGTTTTTCCTGTTACTTGCATCTTATTACAAAATCTGCAAAACTTTGAAAGCATGCTGTTATTTAATATCCACCAAACACCTTTACACTTTCTCATTAAGCCATTAAGAAAAAGTTAAAAAAAAAAATTATATATAGTATATTTTACTAAAATGCTATTAGACAATACCGTATTGTTATCTTTCTCCATGCAGAGGACGCAGGAATTCGCAACGAAGATTTGCGTGTCGAGATTTAAACGCGTCTCGGTACTAGAGCAATTACATTTGTCACCCAATTGATGGCGCTAGTGTGCTTCTGACACGTGTGCCGACGAATGCGGAAGCAGCGCAGGACTAAAGTGGCAGCTCGTTGTCCAATCGCTGAACGGCATTTGAATTCATGCTGTAGTGTTTCAGTATTAAGGATATGAGCGAGGAGCAAGCAAAGGTAAACTATTGTGTTGTAAATATAGTAGGCATTTAACTGGCAACCTAAAAAAAAATCGTATTTACAGTGTATTAGCAGCAGATAAGACTGCTGGCTGAGGACGGCTGTTTTATTCGTGCAAAAGTCATACGTTTTACCATCTTGTTTGAATTGTGGATTTCTCTGTCTTATTTCCATCATCTTTCAAATGCAACATTCTGCTATTTTGAAAGAATTAAGATTGCAAATAAATTTAAATCGGGTTTTAGATAAAAATGTTTCATGGGGATTATTCTTTAGGTAATCATTTGTTAATTTTAGTATTTACAACATGCAGTACAACTTCGTGAGTTATATAATCTGATCGACAAATCATATGTAAGGAACATTATTTGGGTTAAATAAAATCCTGTCGTCATTTAAAATTTTGATAATCTGTCTCTTGTCCTTAATGTCCTCTGGAGTTTGCTATGACCTGTGACGTGTAATTTTTGTTGGATGACCTTCGTTATTAAATGGAAAAACAAGCAATGATGAACCATGTTAAACAATAAACGCGAATAAACCACAAGGCGTTCAGATCACGTAATTTCTGTACAACCTTTCACTAGTTTACGACTTTTCCACGTAAATTGCTCCAAGAATTGTGTCAACCTTTTATAGACCTTATAAATGTTTATTTCTAGTTATTGAGGGTTTCTCGTTATTTCACGTGCATCTGAATGCATTACAGCTCCGTGCATATTGTGTTTACAACTGCACGTAATGGGTTCTCATTATGAATTTGGGCTGTGTGTCTTTCAGGATTTTTGCCGACCTGACTCCTTTGGATGCTCCCTCTCCCCGACTGCAGGAAGCGACTGGCCGTCTTACAGTCACAGCTGTGCTTACAGCTAAATTATAATTATTAATTAAATAATTATAGAACCCAGAATAGCTGAGTGAAGCCAGCGGATCAAAAGCAGCTTGGAGACGTGCGAGTCAGCGGGCAGAAAACCAGGACAGAACAGAGAAGCGATACCGGAGGAAGCACTTGGAAAAACACACTAGCAACTGATTTACCTTGGCTAGCGTCAATCAGATGAAGAAGTCAAATTTAATCAGCACCGCACCACCCGAGCTCTGTAGTCCTCTGAAATTATGACAGAAGCAGGGATCATGATGTGAGTGCTGAGGTTGATCATTAACCCCTCGGCTTGATTGCATCATTGTTTCTCATGAGTCTCAGCACAAAGTTCATAGCCTCCTCTTCTCCCAGCCGTTAGTGCTTGTGCTCGGAGCAAACGGACACATCGGTTCCTCGCCAGTAATTTTTGTTTTTATTTTATTATATATATATATTAACTCCATCCCTCTTCGTTGCTGCAAAACAAAGTTCAGTTCTTGCACGGGAAGTCATGGGGACCAAAGGCTATGGATATTACCGCGCCACCATCTTCCTGGCGATGTTTGCTGGGTACACCCTGTACTATTTTAACAGAAAGACGTTTTCTTTTGTTATGCCTTCTGTGATGCAGGAGATCAAGCTGGACAAGGATGACCTGGGTGAGCATGACGTTGCTGTAAACCTTTTCCAGTGTCCGGCATGCACTCCGCACATGTTATATACTGCCGTACTGCTGTATCTTTATGTTCATGCCCACCTGTCTCTTTATTTTGGACCAGAGGGGGAATGTTCATGCAAGTACATGTGGTTATAGTATCGGTGTCATACAACATGGCTGCAGCACACACAGAGCAGCCTGGGTATAGGTATTCAGCACATGCTGCTAAATTATCTCATTTGCGTAATGTTCGTCTATGCAGCTCATATGAAGTTGTCCATTACCGTTATGGACTAATCGCTTAGGGAAATGGTAAGTTGTCAAGACTGGTAATGACAGAATGACAGAATGACAGAAGAGTTCTTTTTGACCATTTAAAGTTCCCTTCACAGAAGATAGGTTTCTGTAAGTGTCTCCAGGCGCTACATTCACAGCCCTTGATGTAACCGCCCCCCCACGATTCATGCCCTTCACAGGACTCATCACCAGCAGCCAGTCCCTGGCTTACGCCATCAGTAAGTTCGTGAGTGGCGTGCTGTCAGACCAGATGAGCGCACGCTGGCTTTTCTCCATCGGCCTTTTCCTGGTGGGCGCCATCAACATGGTCTTCTCCTGGTCCTCCACGGTGGCCGTCTTCGCCGGTCTCTGGTTCCTGAACGGGCTGGGCCAGGGCTTGGGCTGGCCTCCATGTGGGAAGGTGCTACGCAAGGTAAGGTTCACGGACCGGAACAGGGCGTTTTACATTACATGAGGGAAGCATAGTGGGTTTGTGTATGCCTTTACTAGTGAGGAAACGCAGCATCCAGGATGTAACTCTAGCTGAAGCATGCAGGAAAAGTTGAAATGCAAAACTATTTAGTTACGCATGAGGTACATAAGCATGGCTTACTGAAAAGCGTCACGCTTGGTGTTTGTGACTATGGGCCGAAATAGGTGTGGGAATGAGGAAAAGCTGAAAATTCACAAGGAATTTGAACAATAAATTTGAAACAATAAATTTGAAATCTGATTATCATCAGCAACAGAAGTTTGTAGGGAAGTTTGTAGGCTGGTATTTTGTGTTATTGTTTGGTCATATATCCTCATGAACCGTTTCTCAGTTACATATTTAGATGTCCTTGTGTGCAGCCGTCTGTTTAGAACATTGGAGAAAATGGCAGAGCTAGGGAGCACAGCACTGGCAGAGAAGCTACAGGTAACATTTCACACATTAGCTGATCAACTAACAATGGACACACATGATGTTGCACTTTTGCATCTCCTCATGGATCTTCAACATCTGCAGTGGTTCTACAAAGTTCATTCATAAAATTTAACGTGACAACAGTGCATCTAAACATGTGTCCGAACAGATTTTTCCATCAACAGCTGTAGATGGGATTTAAAGCTTTGTGGTTTCAGGAATTTGTTTGGCTTTGGAATTACGAAGCTAAGCAGATAATTGCCTGTTACATATAAATCATTATTATTATTTTTATTATTATTATTTTTTTTTAACAAAAAGAGCACTAAGTTTTTTTAGAAGACACAAGTAACCCATAAGAGGTCATGCACAAAAAAGGAAGGCGAGATTCAGGCAGTAAAACAGAGCGATAGGTAGATCTACACACAACTGGGGACGTGGTAACTGCAGGTTATGTTAATGTAGACTATGCTGAATCTTTCATTTGGAGATCAAGATAAACATTTGGGTCCTAAATGTTGCCTTTCAGGAGCTTGTGGCTCCCAGGTAATTTGTTTAGTCTGGAGCACTGATGTAACTGACATTTCCAGAAGATTGAGCAGAAAGAGGCCTCAGAGGCCTTCTCAGAAGGGAATGCTTTTCAGTATCTCGCACTCTCCACATACCGCTGAGCCCGTGGGCCTATGCTCAAGTCTGTTATTTCGGGATGGTAGGATAATGGTAGGAAAGTATATCCCTCGCATTTCTTACCAGAAATAACAAGGTTGTGTTCGCTGGTGTTTTTCCCCCCCTCTTCCATCTTGACAATGTATGGCACAGTTGAATTGGCCGTGGTGAGCAGGCAAGCTCTGGGAGTCGGTGTCTGGGCCCTTGGCTTCATACCAGCTATGCATTGTCATGCCGTGTTTGTTTACATGCGTGGCAGCATTTGTTAGTTGATCAGTTTTTCATTTAATGTTCCCTCTGTCCCTGGTCTTATTGTTTCCTAAACTGTTAGCTGGTATCAACACTTTGTTGTATCAGGCAAGCATTACAGGACCATCCAAAGCCTTAAGTGTTCTCCCAATTCTCCCCCCATCTGTTCTTTCACAGTGGTTTGAGCCATCCCAGTTTGGCACCTGGTGGGCACTGCTGTCCTGCAGCATGAACCTGGCAGGGAGTCTGGGCCCCATCATCGCCTCGGTGATGGCCCAGAGCTACAGCTGGAGGACCACCCTGTCCGCGTCCGGCCTGGTGTGCATGGTTTCAGCTGCAGTCTGTCTGCTGCTCATCAGGAACCAGCCTAGCGACGTGGGCTTGCCCAACATCGAGCCTGAGCCGAAGAAAGGCAAAGGGGGTGAGAGGGCAGTCCATTACACATTAATAATTTAACATGATCAGGGTCAGTGAGTGTGAGACTCTTGCTTCATGAAGGTGTTCCTAATGTAGGCTTTGGGCCCTTAGCTTCAGTTTCTTTTGCCAATTAGCTTCATAATTGATCTCAAATAGACTTTACACTGGAAGTAGTTCTGCTGGTCCCCGTGTGCTCAGTTTTCCTTCTGTGTCAATGTGTTTGTGGTGAGCGAGTGAGTGCCAAGGTCGGAGGTGTTTCATGCAGGCAGACTCTGTTACCGTAGAGTCCTTCACATGCACATACAAGAGAATATGTGTGCGGTGTACCTGTGTACAATGATCCTACCTCCCCCATAAACAGCTGTAATACATCCTACACCTCTGTTTAGGAGCCCGAGAGGGTGAAAGCACTCTGTCAGAGTTCCTCCTCACCCCATACCTGTGGCTACTCTCCTTCTCCTACCTCATGGTGTTTGGCGTGAAGACGACCTGCACTGACTGGGGACAGCTCTTCCTCATCCAGGACAAGGGCCAATCAGCACTCATGGGTTAGGGAACGTGCCCATCCTCTCTAACCACAGGAATGTACATGCTAACCTGGTGGCCAAAGTCCTTTTGTTCGTATGTTTGTTTGTTTTGAAGCAAGCGTTTAGTCAAAGGAACAAACCAATACACAAGAAGTACAATGTTAAATATACGTTACAAAATCCTGTAGTATAAACGCTGAATCCTAGTGATGATGCGTGATTGGGGGGGGAATAATACAAACTGTTCTGTTGCCTCACTGTCGTTTGTCAGTGTTTGTGGAGCGAGGTGAATTTCTTGTGCGTCAGTGTTGCGTTTTGGTGCTGTAAGCCGTGGCGATTTTGTGCAGCTGTTTGCCTTACTGGGGGGGTGTCGTCCACAGGCAGCTCCTACATGAGTGCCCTTGAGGTGGGAGGGCTGCTGGGCAGCATCGCTGCTGGGTACCTGTCGGACAAGGCTGTGGCACGGGTGAGGCTCGGAGGGGCAGAGCCGCAGTGTTTGTGATCATGCCCACGCTTAACTGTTTAGACATTTAGCTTCTTCTGCTTAAACATACAGCAGTTTTTCTGTAGTTTCTACTGAACTCGATGAGATCAGGGATCCTTTATAAAAGCAAATCATTCATGTCTTTTTGGGGTTTCAACAGGCAGCCTTTGGGTCACAAGACCATGTAATACACAGCTAAGCCACGTGCAAATAGAATGTCGACTAAAACGGGCTTTCCGTAGCTATGTAATTAATCGGTTTTACTGTTCACAATGACTTGCACGTGTTTTTGGAAAACACATGGACGTCTGTGTTGGAGTTTCTGCAGTGTTTCTGCTGTCACCTTGTTAGCAAGGCCTGCGGACCTATGGTAACCCCCGGCACAACCTCCTGCTCTCCATGATGGCTGGAATGTTTGTGTCCATGTACCTCTTTCGGGTCACGGTAACCCCGGAAAGCCCCAAGGTAAGGTCAAACCACAAGCTGAGGCACTGCACTGCCTTCTGTTTGAGATTAAAAGTAATCCTAAATTTTTAAGAAAATTCTTTTTCCTTCCTAATCATTATTTAAGATAATGAACATAATTGGGAAGTTGTGGCATGCAGTAATTGCAAATGTGTGTGTATGGCTTTTTTCTCCCGGTAATTAGTCTGTCTTAATTTCTTCCTTGGTTTCTGCAGGAAGCTCCTCTCTGGGTGGTGATTCTTCATCCTCTTTCTCTCCTCACTGGTTTATCAGAACAAGAGGTTTCTGACCACTGCTTTCCTTACTTCTCTCAGCCCCCTCCCCTGCCATCTCACAGCCCCTCCCCCTCCATTTCTTTTAATGAGAATACTTCCTGTACTGATGTCAATTATTTCATTTTCTGTCTCCCTCTTTAACGCCTCAGAACTTTGAATTACATCCCTTCAAACAATAGGGTCCACATAGCATGTTTTATGTGTGTTTAGTCATCTCAGTTCCTCCACATTCTGCCAGAAGGTTTACAGGATATACACAGTAGTATGTGGTACAGTCACTTTACAAAAGGAACTGAAAAACATTGACCAACCAAAATGTTTAAGGAACTGCAGAAGACAATTTATGTCCAGATACTACTCCTGTAGTGCAGCATTTATTACAAGCAAGCTTTCATGCCTATAGGATGTCAGAAAGGAGTAAATTGGACAATATGAGATTGTTTATTTAGTCCTGTTGTAAGACGTATGATACCGGTCAAGCAGCCTGGTGGCTGAATAGGTGTGGGGTGTGGAAGTCTTACAGTTCAAATCCCAGTCCAGGCGTCAGGTGTGTCCTTGAGCAAGACACTGAAACAGTAACTCCCTGGGTGCCGTGTGTAGCTGCCCAGTGCTCCCCCCAGGGGGGTGGGTTAAATGCAGAGAACCAGCTTCTTGTATGCGACAGACATACTTGGCCATAAACCTGATTCCCTTTCGCCTTCAAATAATACATAATTTCTTGTCACTTCAGGTTTGGATTCTTACTCTAGGGGCTGTGTTTGGTTTTTCTTCATATGGACCAATTGCGCTGTTTGGAGTCATAGCCAATGAGAGCGCTCCTTCAAACTACTGTGGCACTTCACATGCCATTGTAGCCTTGATGGCCAATGGTAAGTCACTCAATGGGAACCACAGTTTCCGTAACGCACATGCATAATTTACATGTTAATGATGAAGCCGCTTAACGAAACACAGTCAGTGTCAGTCAATAGGAACCCCCGTCCAGTTGCTCCACGTGCAGATGCCTAATAAGGCTTTTGTCATGTTTCTTTGCTTCAGTTGGCGGGTTTCTGGCTGGGCTCCCATTCAGCACTATTGCCAAGCACTACAGCTGGAACACAGCCTTCTGGGTAGCTGAGGTCACATGTGCTGCGACAACCATTAGCTTCTTCCTACTGCGCAACATCCGCACCAAGATGGGTCATGTGTCTAAGAAAAGTGACTGAGTCGCACACTACCTGAACCCCCCCACCCCCCAGCAGTGAGCCAGTCACTCGGCCACAATCAGGTTATCATGACAACTGTGTTCTTTTCCTCCAGTGCTGCCAATTTACTTCCAATTTGCTGGAGTTTTTGTACAGGAAGGAATCCTATCGCTCACAAAGTCTCTTCTTTATTCTTTAAAATCTAATGTGAAAAAAGGGAAGCCACATTAAAGTCTGCTTAAAAAAAATAGCAGACCTTTAAATATGATTGAAGCAGGATGTTTTCATGTTAAGAAATCATCTCATGAAATATTTTTTTAAAGGAATGTCATTTTAGTAGTGCTGAAAACATAGTTGTTTAACACAAAGTAAATTTTAGCATTATAATGATAATACTTGAATGATGGGGGGGAAAAATACTGAAATATGTACACTACAGCCAGGATGGTTTTGATCTGAATTATTAATATCAAATAATGGTAGTTACTCTCACAATCATTAACTCACATAAAGCAGTTTTTTTATTTTTTAAATGTTGAAGTTCTAAAAAACTTGTATGGGAGTAAATGAATTTTGAGAAAGTAATGTTTTGTTTGAAGGGAGCATTTGAATGGGGGGAGTTCAGTGTGATTTCGTCTTGCTACCAAAAGGTGGCGCCACAGCTGCTTTTCATTAAAGCTACCAGTGAGGCTTATGCCTTTGGTTTACCTCTGTGTGTGCTGTCTGTTCAGGCTACCCAGCGCTTGTTACGTTAATATCTCTGTAACAGGTGCTTTAGCATAGGATATCTTAGAACTGCGTGGACAGTGTTCGTACATCATGAACCTTGACCAAAATTAAGGAATGCCAGTAGTGTTACGGTGCCAATCAGTGTCCTGTCATGAGAAAGGCAGAAGTATGATGGTACCTCTCTTAAGCATGCTTCCCATTGTGGATGGGAAGAGCAGGACTTCTGTCAGTCTCTTCAGCGAGACTGATTCATAGTATCACTGATTACACAACTTCAGTGCACACAAATGTTTTCTAGACACTATTCAGGAATGTGGAGTGACTTTGATTCTTGAATTACTTTGCAGCACGTTACTGGAGTTAAGCCGACAGCATCCCGTTAGCAATTTAAACACTTTGTAGTTATACATCATTTACATTGTACAGTATTTGAATGACTCAACCAGTTCTGTAATCATAACTGTCTGTTTCTGTTGTTAAATAAGGATAGCAGACGTCTAACATATCAAATGTTTTAGGGTGTTTGACACATCTAAATCAATATGAAAGAACTGAACAGAACATTCTACTGCTCAGTTATTGTATTCAAAAATTTTGTGTAACGTTCTGAACTGGATTTTAATGTAACTAGTATTTCTTTTAGCCTGTTATTTTGAATGCAGTTTATGCAATAAAAATGCAAAATCTGGTTTAAAATATGCACTTCTCTATTCTGTTGCTGCGATGTACATTTCGTTGCAGACGTTACGCATCCTGTATAAGTACTGAATCACGAATGATTGAACTTGTGCACCTTTTGGTCAGACCTGTTAAAATTTGTATTGTCACATTAGTGGAAAATACATTAAGTGCCTTGCATTTTTTTATCCAATGGAAAAAATGAATAGGAAGTTGTATTCCTGAGCTATACGTTTGAATAAGACAGTGTAAACAAGTGCATTCAGTCTTTACTGTCACAACCCCTTTTTAGTCTTACTATAAATCCCTCTTGATCAATTGTCTCACAACCAATAAGTACAGAACAAAATTACAGTACCAGAAATGCCATTTTTAAAACTGGGTGACTTTGGAGGAAGTAAATGACCACTGAAGGTAACAGACTTTTCTGGTCATCTTGATGAAAACTATTTGTCACAGTTTTAACAGTATTTCAAATGTACGTACAAGTTACATATGTTTGCAAGGGTAAAGGGTTTATCCAAATATGAAAAATAACAGCATAAACTGGAAGACGTAGGTGGAAGAGGCGTAGGTGAAATCACAATATGGAAGGTACAGTTTTGTTTTTAAGGTCAATTGATTTTTTTTAATCCAGCAAAAAAAATTGATTCTGACACAAAACTAGTGATTTTACCTTGTTGGAAAACTATATTCTTCTTTTTGGTTTTAAAAGTTAAATGTCAGAAATTAATCTGAATCTATCAGAAGTGACATGAGAATAAGGTCTTTATACACCCTAATAACTTTGGCCGGTATTTTTAAACAATAATTCACAACAAAATCGCAAAATGATCACACTTGGATTTATACATTATGTACAGAAATGGCAATTGCCACACAAACATGTCACAAGCGTATTTACAGACCTGCACATCAAAATGTTATTCCACCATTTGCTTTTCTGAAGAACATCCTTACATACAGAAAAAGTATGACATGATTTTAACCTTCTGATCTCGTTTCACACCCACCTTCACCTCGATGAAGCAGAAATTATGTCACAGTAAACATTATTAAACACCTAAATGTCAACTTGTGGCAAACACATCCTGTATTAGAGTGGGCGGGCCTTCATATCATTTAGCAGTACACCATGTTTAAGCTATACCAGCAAGTTCACAAAATGTTCAGGATCCAGGTCCAAATGTACCAGCCTTTTCTGCTATTTCCAAGGCACTTTTCAGATTCTGGTCAAACAGCTCACATCTAGAAGAAACGTGAGAAAAGGAACAGGTTTGGGTCATGAACTGCCCCTCAGTTTTGACTCAATGATGAAAACTAAAATCACATACCACAATGACAAACCTGATTGGCATCTCCAAAGAGTAGAAGGGGTTCTTAAGAGCAAAATCAGAGTAAATCTCATATATTTTCCGAAGCAGACTGTCAACGCCGGCCTGCCGTGGGTCTGTCAGCACAATGAACTTTATACCTGAAAGAAGAAAACAGTTAACTGAAGTAAAAGTTCTTTAGCACAAAGACATGACAATTTTAGTCTTTTTTTTTTTAACCCATCCCTGAATGTAATGCTACCTGTAAGCGTCTGAAAGCAATGCAGCTTAAATGTGTCAGTCTCCAGCATTTCAATTCCTGAACTCCCAGCCTCTGGTGATAACTGACAACCAATCGCAAACAGTCTAGACCAAAGAAGAGATTCAGATTTATTGTTATACACAAAAAATGCAATGAAATTCTTATAATGCACGTGTGTTCCTCGGGGTGCTAGAGCAAACACACTTGCATACAGAAATAAAGATCTTAGTATTCCAATAAAAATTATACAACTAGGGACCTTTATAAATACATCTGAATTTAAAATGCATAACTAAAAAATATATATAATTATGTACAACACTTAAGACAACTGTCGTCTCTCAGACAAGGACGTATATTAATACTATATTAATTAATACATACAATCCAGTCCTGAAACATTCTAAGGAAAATAATGTCTTAGGTAAAGGCAGCACTTATCATTGCAAATAAAACCCTTGTAGTTACGCACGAGTGAAACATAGAAGCCAGCATCAGCTTTTCGTTAGAAGTGAGGCGAGCCCTGCCGAATCTGATGGAGACCGGATAGTTCGTGGGGTCTTTCAAATACTCCATGATCTCTTTGCCATCAGCTGTATATTTGCCATTTACATCCACGCCGTTAATGGACAGCAACGCGTGGCCCACTGCAGAAACAAAACAAGCGTCACGTTATTTTGCGTCGAAAACGGTTTGAGGAAAAGCACACGGATTATAGGATCGTTGGCGCAGAAGCGAAGATACGATGTCCCTGCCTTTCGGATCAGACAGGGGACTCACCTCGAATGCCATCACGCTGTCCAAAGGACACGACTACTTTCTCGTCATGTATTTTCAGCACCAGATCCAAAGGAAAACTAAACGTTTTCTCTGCTTCAGCTCTGGGAACATAGTTGTCATATTGGTAAATAAGACCACCGGCTTTATTGACAACATACACACTAAATATCGCCATGTTTACACACCTAGTGACATCCGTTCAGCTGACTGAAAGCGCACGATGCGTGATCACATGACTGCAAGAAGTAAGGACAAAAAAAAAAAAAAATTCAGTGATATAGCGAAAAAATCACAAGATACCATTTTAAAATGATGTAGCCTATGCTTAGTATACAACAGATATGGAATATGATATTATATATTGTTTTCACAAATTTCTATTTTTCTTTAAACTACAAAACTACGTTTCCCGGAAAGCATTGTTTTTAAACCACGTGATTTGCACCCGGATGTCGCGGGTTGCCTAAGGGACCCTTGCAGGGGTTTAACTTCCTTTCTGTCCGACATCTTGAAGCTGCGGCAACATGGTGAGCGCTCCACATGCAGCCCTGATTCAATAAATGAAATAAATTTGGAATTTAAATGATTCAGTTGTGTCTCCTTTTTGTCTCAGCGTTTTTTTTTCTCAGTGCGTTTGACGTTTGAATCTTGCAATAAAGTTCCGTACGTGTATCTTTTTTCCGTTTCAGCATAGCCACATGTTTCTCTCCGTATCCATGCAGTTTCTGACTGATACCTATTCAAATGTGCTATATTTTTAAGGAAATGTGATAAGTGTGTGGGTTGTGTGTTTTTTCGTAGTTTAAAATAAACGTTGTGTCCTTCAGATAGTATATTGTCTTTATAAATAATTGCAGCTGTTAGCATCTTAAGATAATGCTATAACCATTGTAGTCTGACACCAAACAAGTCTCTAAATCTTTTCCAAGTGCATATACACTTCTGAAGTAATAAAAAGTATTACAGTATAGCCCATAAATGCCTTTCTCTAAATTCAGCCTCCTAAGGACGATAAGAAGAAGAAAGATGCTGTAAAGTCCAAGAAGGACAAGGACCCAGTCAACAAGTCTGGAGGCAAAGCGAAGAAGAAGGTAGACGTGCGGCTGTTATAATGAGCTGTTACTGGAAGGTGATTTGATGAAACCTGTTGGGGTTCTGATGGCGTCACTTTCTCCTTTGTTTCCGAGTAGAAGTGGTCCAAAGGGAAGGTGAGAGATAAGCTCAACAACCTAGTCCTCTTTGACAAGGCCACCTATGACAAGCTCTACAAGGAGGTGCCCAACTACAAACTCATCACGCCCGCCGTCGTCTCTGAAAGACTGAAGATCAGAGGCTCCTTGGCGAGGGCCGCTCTTCAGGAGCTGCTTGCCAAAGGTTAGTCTGACATCTTGTTAACTGCTCTGTGGATGTTCTGTTTGTTTAGCCAAGTCTAGTCTGTTGGGTGTCTTGTATTCTGAGAGAGAGAGAGCCTCTTTTTAAAAGGGTTATGTGGGCATAACCGCTGTGCCGTGGTGTGGACCTGTTGAGCAGATGGTCGAACTGTTTTTCTGACACCTAACATTTTGAACCTTGATTTACATTCCCACATTCTCTGCTGTGTGAAGTAACAATTTCTATGTGATATATGTATATAAGGTGGCGTGGTGGTTAGCACTGTAGACTCGCACCTCCAGGCCTGGGGTTTGATTCCCACCTTGGGTCTGTGTGTGTGGAGTTTGCATGTTCTCCCTGTGCTTGGTGGGTGTTGTCAGGTTTCATAAAACATGCAGATTAGGTTGGTTGGTGTCTCCAAATTGTCTGGTGTGTGTGTGTGTGTGTGTGTGTGTGTGTGTGTGTGTGTGTGTGTGTGTGTGTCCGTCCTTCGGTGGATTGGTGCTCTGCCCTGGGTGTCCCCCATGGAAGATGAATTAATATATGTATATATTGCTGAAGATGTTTATTAATGTTCTTGGTATGTGAAAACATGGAAGTCATAAATGTATACTTAAATGTGCAATATACAGTCCATGGTCAGTTGCTTTGTATGCAGTTTTGTATGTGCTAATGTTTGTTGTGTTGAGGAGTACTCTTAACATGTTTGTGGCACATCTTTATAAAATGGCTGTAAAATTTACCCTTCTGACTGTTTACAGAATTCTGTGCCAAAAATTGACGTGTGTTTTATTTCCTTTCCAGGGTTGATCAAATTGGTGTCTAAGCACAGAGCTCAGATTATCTACACACGAAACACGAAAGGTGGCGATGAAGTTGTAACTGAAAAAGAGTCCTAAACTGGTGAGAACTGGGGGCTGGGGCATGGTCACATCTGTTTAATATGGGATGTAGTGATGTTATTCCTGTTAATATGGCATGTAGTGATGTTATTCCTGTTAATATGAGATGTAGTGATTAGTTATATGTTAATTCTCGATCGTATTGCCTAGGTTAAAATATTTCAGATAACTCTGAAATAAAGAGTTCATCTTGTGTTTTTTTTTGTACCAGCTGGAACATTAGATTATTTTGTGTTTTTCAGGTCATTCTTGTGGGATTCCTGTGGAAGTCGGTTGGCCTTGGGAAATGTAAAGGAAATAAAACAAGACTTTTTGAACTTTGCTCTTTTTGCGTATGAATTTGTATTGCCGTTATGGTTTGTATATTTAAAAAATTTTAAACAACTTTATTATTCCCAAATGGAAATTACTTGGTTCTCTGTATTTAACCCATTCCCTGGGGGGAGCACTGGGCAGCTGTTATTCAGCATCTGGGGAGCTAGGGCTGGGTGTCTTGCTCAGGGACACACCTGATGGTTGGGGCAGGCTTTGACCTGGGAGACTTCTGCATCCCAGCCTGATGCGCTACCCATTGAGCCACCAGCTGCCAATGAGAAGTGTAATATGAAGGTGTGAGGGAAAGGTTATTTGTTAACTACCAGGATTTACTTTGTTACATGTGTTCAATATTTTTAAGTTATCAACATGCAATTGAAGGTTGTGCCTTGTCTTTGTATATTATTTGGGAATATGTTAAAAAGCAATTGGAGTTGATGGCTGACTTCTGTGTTTCACTGGAGCTTTTGCCAGCGGAATGTATTGTACTGATATGCAGAATGGAGTACAGCCAGAAATTCAGTGCGAGGCCCCTGGTTTGGCCAGAGATGATGTACTGCTTTTACATTTAAAGAAAAGAAGGCTGTAATGTGGCTCAAAGTAGGAGGATAAATGTAGAATTATGAGAGGTGAGATCTAGTGCTACAAACATCTTTAAGTAGGAAAAATGTATGTCAGTATGAAAGCTTTTAAAACGATTTATATAAAAGTGCATTAAAGGCTGATCCTAAAATTAACGGACGATACGAAAATCAGAATGCATTGATGCAGCAAATAAAGCATCTGTTTTTTTTTTTCCATAATTAGGCAAATTACATGGGATTTAATGTTCGTACTCTTACACTCGGATTTTAACAGACTAAATTTGAATGGCAGATGATGTACAACAAGGCATGTACAAAGCAAAGAGCTGGTCTTCGGTATGCAGTGGACAGCTGGAGATGGGTAACATTAAACGGGAAGTCGAATAGGCGGTAAACAGAAGTGCGGATTACATGTATCGTGTCTGTGATAACTGCCTTTGAAAAATCGGCATAGGTGACGCTCTGCTATGGTGACCGCTGCTGGGAGGACTGATTGAAAAGCAAACACCAGTCTGGGGCCAGTGTAGATGTGGGCAAAACAAACAAAAAGAAATGTTTGGCTCATAAAGGGCAGTGATGAGTTAAATTAACTTTCCAGGAAGGGTAATGAAGGCACAGCCAAAAGTCTGATTGAGCCTTTAAGGTCCAACATAAACTGGGGGCTTGGTTTATACAAAGCAGCTTGCAGAACGCAATGATATATGCAGGTTAACTGTTGTTAAATTCGAAGGTATTACGAGATGGCACTTAAAAAGTTATTAAGTCTGAATTTTTAAATATGTGAGGAAAGCAACTCTTCCCCTAAACGGAGGTACAAAATCGGAGGGAAAAAAAGTTGATAATTAAAGGCATATTTTATGCCATATCGATTTTTTAGGTGAAACGTTTTATAGTGAAAGGATGGCGTGACACTTTTCTCAAAGTTTTCATTTGTCACATTCATAACCATACACAATATGACATGCAGTGAAATGCTTACATTACATGTCTTATTCATACATTACGTGACTAAACTACATATACTGTATACAGCGGTTTATTAGAGTTGTGAACTAATATCTTGCCAGTTGTTAGGCAGTGAATATTTAAAAATTTTTATTTCCGTCCTTCAAAGTTAAGGTATAATACATACCTAAGACATTCATGGTACAAAATGCAATAGGTGTACTGTTTACGTGAGTATAGTGATTTGTATTATATCAGAGTTTGAAATATAGAAACACTGGTTCAGCATGTCTCAAAGCTGTTTAAAATTTGCTTCACGCTGAATTACTCTGCTGATGCTTTAATTAAACAGCCAGCAGACCTTGTTTTCGTCTGCACTTCGTTTTCCGCAATAACAGAACAAAGACCTTTATCTGGAGTGTAGAAAATCATCTTCCAACACCATTTAAACTTCAAACACAGACACACTGTGCGTGTATGTATATTTTAGCATGTATGTTATGCTTGATATATTAATATATCAAGTTTATATATGTCCCAGTTAGGTGAACGTTTGTTTAGACTATACGCAATATGAACCGCATCATAATGGTAACCAGTCTGTATTTGTTGAACGACCATTGCTTCGGGATATAATTTTTCAGTGTTTTGCAGATTTAAAATGGTTTTCCCTATACTTATATCAAAAGATCAAAAACTAGTCACGTCATTTTGTACACACAGACATAATTATTCAAATTAGCGAAATACGTAAAGTCCAAATATGATCAGTTTACTCATTCAGTTATATCAGAGGCTATTTATGCAATGCAATTTAAATTAAATCTGTTTTGCATATCGCATATATGAAAATATTGAGACAATGGAACAGTGTATATATACGCAAGTCAATCAGCCCCTCTATTTTCTTTGCGAAAGGCGATGGCCTACTGAATGTGCCGATGTTAACAAGAGGAGACGAGCAATGACATGATAACTTTGTCACTGCGACCCCATCCGTGGCTTCTGGGGGGGGAGGGGCTGCGGTTTTGACTGATGCTGCCAGGCGCGATCTCCGCACGGTGTTTCCTCGCGCTACGGAGGGACGCCCGGAGGATTCTCACCGCAAGCGCACTTTCACAGATGCGCTGGTCGCTTCCCGTCGAGTTCAATTGGCTTTGTGCCTCTGAGTACAATCTGTTTGCCTGAATTTTGAAAATCACAATAAAAAGCAGCGGCTACATTGTCAGGACTCCTGTCCCGAATGTCATTTTGTTACACATTTACAGTAAAGGATATTCTTGTAAAATAATGGAGCGGTTCCAATTGACCTGGTTAATTTGACATGTATAAGTAATCAGGCAGTCGTTTGGTTCAGAAATTGTATTTTTATGAAGTAGAAGCAGTAAATTTCCCAGGAGATATTCTGGTGAGTAATGCAGACCTGTTCGGCTTTCCAAAAACCCATCTGAAACCAATTTATAGGGTCTGCTGGTCTCCACTGAAATTTCCACTAGGGCAACTTTTATCAGTATCGCTATACCTGCAATATTCGTGTAGATGACTCTACCCGCTTGCTATGCAGCTTTTTGTAAAAATCATTTACGATTGTTTTCCCGTCCTTCCCCTGGACTCACCATGTACAGGGTGGATTAATGTTAAATTACTGTCTACCATGGCTATGTTCAGCATTTAAATATTCTCCACCCAGCCAGATCTGAAAACCTTACGTACAACCGCTGTAGTTTTGCGTTCAGGTGTTCTTCATATTTATTGTTTAACTAATGCATTGATGCATTCTCTGATAGCTATATAAAGGTGTCTCTTAGGAGCAAAATGTTTACTAGATGTGTTAACTTCGTTTGAAAATCAACTGGAAATACATGGTTTACAAAGCCACGTCCGTCAGAACAAGCATACAGAGACAATTCCAAAATTCGCTTTATATAGGTGCAACCTTACTACGACAGAGGCAATTTGTCTTTGGGCTCTTTTTAGATAAAAGCCAAGGTCAACCTACCCGTGTTCAGTCTGTTCACTCGTATCCTCGCTGTTACGGTGTCCTCTTTCACGGCTGATATAAACCAGAGCCACCGGATAACAGCTACAGTAATCACTCCTGTCCGCTATTCAATTAACACAGACATTTCAGAACCACAAGTATAATAACCGAGCCAGGAACGGGAAAACATCCGAGTCCAAAGAAAACGGAAAAGACTGATCGGCAGTGAGCATTTCTTTTTAAATGCATTTTATTAATTTAGGTTACGTGAAGTCCGCAAATCGAATTATATTCATAACTCGGTGTGATTCCAGTCCGTTAACTTTAACAAGTTTGATTTGTTTCTTTTCTAAGAGTATCTAATGGCACAATCAATACCTGAAGATTTTTTAAACTGCAATTTACGGGACAAGTAGACTGGCCAGATGAAATTCTCACATGCCACCTGAATGGCCAGGTAAGGCAGCGGTCCGCCTTTAATTAATCACAGCTCTCAGATCTGTTGATTTAATCGTTTGCGAATAATGTCGACGTTTTCAGTACATATTAGTTTTTTTTTTTTTTTCGTATGCAGTACGATGTAATGGAAGTTTTTCTTTCACATTCACAGCACAAAAGAAATAAAACAGGTAGACGTGTTTGTCTGATCTGTTTTTACTTTTATAAAATGGCAGTAAAGCATCTGTTTTGCATGGATGTTTTGGGTCTTCGCTTGTAAGAATTGCACGATATTGTAAAGATGGGAAAAGTTATTTAAGGTATATGTTCTGATATGCATTGATGTAACCTACCTAATAGCAGTAGGCTAGATATTATTTTAGCAGAACCACGGTTAAATTTAAACTGAGAAAATGAGCATTGATGTTAGGATGCCATACAGAGGGAAAATGACAACTTGATCAATGTGGATAAAATCTGAGGAATTAACCATGATAACTAAATTTTTCGTTACATTAACACCATTAGAGGTCTTTAAAGTGCAATATTTTATCTATGTCAGATTGCAAAGATTCGTTTTATAACTAAAAGTTGATATTGCTTCTCTAAATGCACGCACTACTCTACGTTTTCCTCAATGTACTGACACCGTCGACAGATATTAATGTTAGCGAAATATCTGGCTCTTCCGATAAAATGTCTACATGACAGTTTTGTTCGGTTTGCATTCAGATTGTGTGCTGTGTCAGCGGAGGCTGGAAAAACTGAATGACGTGACGTTTTGGCAGTAATGGAAGGCGCGTCAACTAGTGTAGTTAGTCTTAGTATTGATGACCTCCGTGTGCCAGCAGAAAACATAACTATGTCAAGCGAAAGCGCACTGATGTGAATCACGTTGAAAATAATGTATTAAATTCATTTAAAAAAACATGGGAACATCTACAGAAATGTATCACTGTTTTAATGGTGGCAGAGAGACATAGGGCGGAAACGTTTTAATCATTTCCTTATTTTTTGCATTACATGTTTGAAATTCAGGCTGTTACAAATGTTGCTAAGGGATCTGTAGGAATTAGTAATCAATTGCTATTTTTAACCACATTTGTTTCGGTTTATCTTGTGGCTCTGTGACTTATTGTTTGGTTTTATGTACAGTGCTATTGATTTGGTGTTTTGTTTTGAATATGCTGGCATGCCTTTGAACGTCCGACAAATTGTACTTTTTGTGGTCGCCGAAAACATGTTAAGAGCATTGCCATCGTTTTAATGTCAGATGCCAGCTGTTTCTGTGGCGAAGCATATGTATCGGTGTTTTGAGTTCATCCATACTTTTAACCGACTGTCCACATTCTCGGCATCTCTGCTGCCCACGTCATTCAGAATAAGATGCTCTGTTCATAGCAGAGCTCGGTGAAGTGTGTTCTGCGCATTTTGATATAACACATAATTGCATTAATGCAGAAATAGACGAATGCACTTGTTACAGGGGTCACTATTTAAGACGTTTATCAGGATGTGGAGAATAATATGGACAAATCTGAACAAGACTAACGCACTGCGTAGTAAACGCAACGCACTCTGAAGCAGTCCACGAAGATCTTTGTTGCTTTGCTCCCTGTACGTAAAGATGCCTTTTAAACTACTAAATTGTTTTGCCGTTCCCCTAAAAGGCTTTTCCAGTCTTACAGTTCTCCAGCGGTTATCCTCCTGTCTTGTGTTATAGACGTCAAACGTCATCTTACGGTTTGAAGTAACGGAATAAAGTTCCGCCAAAACCCATGTGCAGCCAGAAGTCCAAGTGAAGTTTCTCAAATTAGACGTGAGTCAGATCTGTGGGTATGACTCAGTGGTGCGCAAACTCATCCTGAACTGTAATTCCAAACCGGGACACATAATTGTTTTTTCCACTGCTGCTGGAAACTTTGTGGGGTGAAAGAGGGGGTAGTTTAATAGTTGCAAAAGTGCTGTCTGTATTTGTTCTGTTATAGACAGCCTTTCTGTTGCTCGTTTAACAAAAGGGACTTAAATGGGGACTCGTATAATAGCCCACAGGATGTAGGGAGGTGGGTGCTTCTTGCTGTGATTAGTTCCACAGCTATATTTATGACACACAGCTGTTGAATGCCTGACAAACGCCCGAGTGACTCCGGCACCGACGCACAGAAGCCCATTTGCCTCTGCAGACTGAGGAAACTGCCCTCAGACAACACGCAAGGGTAGGCGAGCTTTGCCTTACCGCCGCCTCTCAGGCAGCCGTGCTTGGACACAGGCGCGATTAACACTTACCCCTCCGTCCCTGCCAGAGCGTGCGGATTTTGCACGTAATTTCACTGTTGTTTACGATGTTCCTTTTTTTTCCCTTGCTTTTGTTTGCCTGTCTTTTTCGTGCATGTAAAATTTGGTTAGTGAAACTAATGAAATGTGTGCGCTTTATGGGTTTCAATAAATTTGGGCAAACCGCTCGCTCATCATTATTATTGTGAAAGTTATAGGATCCTGTCACAGAACGTCAATGGGATACTTTCGCAGCTGTTACATTCTTGGCTTATTTATTTATTTGCTTACTTATTTACTTACATTATTTATTTATGTATGTGCTGTGATGCATTCAGGATAGAACACCAGGAGTTATATTT
The DNA here is from genome assembly GCA_025773905.1 of Chitala chitala. Lineage (NCBI taxonomy): Eukaryota > Metazoa > Chordata > Actinopteri > Osteoglossiformes > Notopteridae > Chitala > Chitala chitala. The sequence goes on from JABJVR010000032.1 coordinate 4,165,643, forward strand.
AGACAGGGAATACTGACACCACAAATACAGTAAAATAGTAAAAAATATATATATGGACGTGAGGTGCTATGTTGTAGTTGAATACATGCTCAAAACTGTCTAACGACACACTGCTTTTAAAACCAGTTTTAACAAAAGAGTTATTTGTTATTGTAATGATAATTGGGGAGGTGAAAATATGTGAACTAACTACCGTTTGGAAACTGGAAACATCGGAAATCTTGGGCATTTTAGTGTTAATCGAAAGCACTGCAGAGGAAAATGTGTGTAAAAGTCTCTGGAAGACCTGCATAAGGTACAGTGTACAGAGTACGGGAGCCGCCTCGTCCCGAGGAAGTATTACGTTGCGCCAGCCTATTTTTACTGTGTCTCAATGTCATAAATAAAAGTCAGGGTTCAATAACTACAGTTGCCAGTTGTAAATGTGCAGGAGGCTTAATGAGTGTTTAACTTCGGAAAATGCATTTTAAAAGGATTCTTCTCCAGCGCTTATAATTGAATAGCAAGGCTGTTTGAGTAATGCTTCTTTTGGTTGCCATGGTATATTTGCTTTGCGGCCTGGCCAGTGGGTAGAAAGTGGAACTGTGTTTAAAAAAATGCAAACTGTTCAAACGCAATGGGATCTGTTGCTTTTGTGCCGAATGAATTCTTAATGCTGTTAGTGCAAGTACGCGATACAAATGTAAAACGTGGCTTGTTCAGCATTTTATGGTAGTTGGGAAAATATAAAAACGTGGTCACTTCACAGTATGGGGAACACGACGCAAGATGGTTTTAAAAAGCGCAATCAGTATAAAACGTGTCAGAAACTGAACACACCACTAATGACAGTGGTAGTTTTGATAAAGAATAGTTAAACTCGGACTGGCTTTTCGAGCATTTTGTGTTACAAAATACGGACCATCTATCATTGCCGGGCTGCAGAGATTGTGTGACTCAGACCGTGAAGAGGCGCTTCCTGTTGAGTATAGATACTCAGTATCAATTATGCCTGCATGTTTGACTCTTACGTTGGCCAGATCGCTCCGAAATGAGATGTCTGTTTCGGATAAAGATTAGAATGCTCTGACTGCCTTGCATCTTTCTATGCTGCATCCTACAGTCACTGTGGAGTGAAGAAAAGCCCTCATTTCAAGTCACACCTGCTTTGTTTTGGGTGAAATTGTGATGGTTTGCACACAACCAGTGGGAGGGGGTCTATTTTATATGCATGCACTTTGCATTGCGGGATGCGCCTTTGCTGTGGGGAATTTACTGTGCTCTGCAACTATAGTCGGTCCAGTGGCCAGTGGAAATGGCAGCAGGCCAGGTCAACACAAACACACGTGCAAAGCAACAAAGGCAAACATGTGAAAGAAGATAAAAGCGAACACCAACGGGCCATTAACCTAGCCACGAATGCAGAGAACATTGGATTGTAAAAAGAAAAACTTCCATTTTCTATCTGTTCTGCATGGAATGTGTTTCTAAGTGTGGCATTTTGAAGCCCAGGGGTTTCCATGGCTATAGTAAAAACCTCTTTTTATTGTATAGCAGGTTGTGGGAATGCATAAGCAGTTATCTGTTGACCCGGAGGCATTGTGTAGGAATCTAATTCAAAAACTTAAGAGGTTAGACTATGGCATGCCTTAAAATTAATTGTAGGTTTGATGTGTAGATATAATAAAAACGAAAACCACACTTGCAGGTAATGTGAAGAAATAAGTTTGAGTGATGTGTAGGGTGACAGCAGCTGAGCTGCCATGTTCATAGCTACAGTAAAATACCACAGCCGGCCTGACAGAGAATACTCTGACCTGGTGGTACAAGAACTGAGTTTGGGTGTATTTTTTGCTCAGGTCAGATCGTTTGGAGCATTGTATCGGAGGCAGCTCTGAAAGATGAGAAGGACATCCAAAAAGACCCAGCACCACAAACCCAACACCTGGCGAATTTGATCACCAGAATATTGTTTTCTGTTCTGTCCAGGAGACGTTTTGCAATGTTTCTGACTGGTTTAGGGCTTTTCATAAGACCACATTAAGTGTAACTGTGTGTAAAACCTTAGGCAGTCAAAGTATTCTGGGGATATACAGCTTCCAAGAACAGGGTGAACCGTGTCAATATGCTGAGGAACTGTCCAATGTATTGTTTTAAAAGTATCCCAAAACTAATTCTTCATTAATAAGGTAGAGTTAGTGGATTGAATGGTCCTCGTTAGTTTGTATATAATACCCATTCATGTTTAGCAGGGCAACTGTAGTAAGAACATTTGTACATTTATGTTTCTTTAAGTTTGGCTGTTTTTCAGATTCAGATAAACAATTTTGTTTGCATGTTAGCAACGGTAATGTATAAATGCTTAGTAGTTTGTCTACTGAACTGCAAACAAGATAGCTTGATAAAAGCTCTCCACTAAAGCCAGAGGAAGGGGGTTATGAGAATATCAGAAGGTGCTGATATCTGGAACAGGTATCAAAAAGCCAAAAACATATACCAACATTATCAGAGAACAATAGTCCTTTTAACTAAACAAGCATCGAAAGGTCTAAATGTATACAGAGATGTTCAAAGAATAATAGTCCTTTTAACTTGATTGTTTAAATTACTGGTAAGTTAATAGGCCAGCATGTCGTTACACTAAGGAATGAGGCTCCAGTCGCCCCTGGAGCATGACAAACCAGGGTGAAATATGTTACAAACTTGTACAACAGCTCTATTTCATGCAAATTAGAGAGAGAATCAACTCATGTATTACAAATCGCCAAGCAAGAGTGTGTCGTTATTCTCTTCAACTCCGTTGGAGAGAGGATGTTTTCTGACTCCAAAAGGAATTGGATTATGTGGCGGCTGCAGAAATGCAGCAGGAATGGTTGTGTGTGATAGATAGAGATAGAAAAACACAAGAGGACCAGGGGAATTTAACAAAAAACAGAAGCATATTATACAGACAGACAGCTGAAGTGCCGTCCGGTCGACTTTGTCTGGGCTTGTTATATCGTGGCTGGCTATGCCGTCACAGTTGGTCTCTTTTAATCACGAGGCTAGTTAGGAGACGTGGCACATGTGACAGGATGCATTTTGTTTAACGGGGAGTTTTCGGGCACTTGAAAGTTTTCACAGGGAAGGAGGCAACGGTCTTGTCACAACAGCAGAGCAGTGACTGAGTAAGGCTGTATAACTAGATATGTTGCTTGCTATCTTTACATGACAAGGTCTCTGAGTCCATATGGCACACTGCTTCATTTACAAGCACTGCTAAATTTGAACTCCCATATTCCCGAAGCCCTTTACATTTTACAGCAATCTCTATTCTATATTCGTCACCATGAACTCAATGCAGAATATGGGCTGTCACGACAAGAGTGGTAATTGTTCTTCCCATTTTTACATAACTAGTGCGTGCAGTTGATGGATTTCTTCCTCTAATACTCTATGTGGTGTTTCTCAGGACTGTGGGGTTTTCATATCTTACCCAGCCCACACTTTAAGTCCTGCTCAAGACAAACTCCTTGTTATGCTGTTGTGACACTTTGCTTGATGGGCGGAATGGGTTAAAATAAAATAATGTCAGTTAAACTAGCTGTGCTGTAAACAGGTATTTTACCAAAAACGAATGTTTCAAAAATGTAAAAACCGAGTTTTGTTTGGGTTCTTAGGGCCTGACTAAGTTATTTTACTGAGGATTGTAGCCATCTCATTTGTCTTTATTTCAAAGTAGAATTGTCTATGTGCATGTGTGTAAATGTGTCTGTGTGTGATATACTCCATTTACACATTTTCGAAAGGTTGCTACTGCAGTTGTTGGTAATATATTTATGTCATTGTTAAATGTGTTAAATGCACCTTAATCATTAAAATTTTTCATCCACCTCCTGCTTTTTTCTTCATCAGAGCTAAAAATTTTTTAGTGGTGTGGTCAGGTTAGACCTAGTGATTTCAGTGGATGTTTTTCCACACAACAGGAATAAAAAAGGAATATGTAGGGTGGCCAAAGGGGTGGGTGAGCTTAGAGGGAGAGCGACACTGGCCATGTCTTAGTCCTGCCAGTTCTACACTTGTTGATATGGAAACGAGAGGCTGTGCAGCATATAGTGTCAGCAAAGTCCTAAAACAAGCTGGTAGTTTAATAAAGGGAGATTATTTAAAAACATGTTTCAAAAGCTTGTAGCTCAACAACTGTGCTGAGATCTGTGAACGTGTGGTTTGTCAAACCTTGGGACATTTTTTGTCGGAAAACGGTAGAGATTTGCAAACTAGGTATGGAAATGGCCTTTAACGTTCTTCGAGTAGTCAAATTCGGGCTCAGCACACGTAGCCGGTGAATATCACTGCAGCTCATTAACACACGTGTTCCTGAGGGTTCTGCACTGTGTCTGCGAAGGTTCATGGGTGGGCTGCAGGAGAAGGCCTATTAGTCTGGAGATGAGTGGATCAAAGATGAAGGCATCCCAGATCGATAATATTGCAGCGAACATCTCATTTACTTCTGACGGCTTGGAGCACGCTGAAGGCGATCGCTGTCACGTTGGCAGGAGCACGCGGCATCTGCTCTCTGGAGTACCGCGGCTTCAGAGACTCTGGTGCCCATGCGAAGCGGCACACCACCTGAGTAATCAATTTAGTAAAGCAATTAGGGGCTCAGCCTTGGTGACAACCACCACACATGGGACTGTTGTTTGGGCAAACAGAAGAAAGATGCTGGGAGGAGTTTAAAGATTAATTAAAATACATATGCTGTAATACTCAAAATTAAATAGTTTATTCTTTCATTGAAAGTCCTTACGAGATTATCTGATCTTGCTGTGTGATAATGTTCTGTGTTAGGCTAAGACCATGTGGCATGGTTGTTACAGAGGTGCTTTTGGGATCAAGAATGAAACAAAGGATTGTAATTCAGAATCCCTGTGCGATGCATTCTGCCGCAAAGCGCTTAACCCGATTTGAGCAGTGCATATTCAGTTTGGGAAATTGAGTTTAAGTGTCAAATTGAATGCCGCGAAGGTTTGCTGGTATAAATGGAGGAGTGTTCAGGCGAATAAAGACATTGCCCGCGTGAATGGCGTCACACCTGATTGGGAACAGTTTCACACTTTTGATTCTGTCACCATTGTCACGTTACGTAATCGTCACAGCTCTCTAATCAAAGAGTTTTCATCTTCTGCTGGGGCAAGTGAAAATCCGGGTCCCGATTATTCATGTTGACTGAAGTCTTCTGTAGTGGAAAGGTAATGTTTTGCAGATGAATTCCCAACTCTCAAAAATATATTAAGCCTGTCCCAGGGTTGACAACATGAGTCATCACCTTATTACCACGTGCAACCTTCCTGGATGTGAGTCACGTCCTAGATGTTGTTATTTATTACCCTCTCTCCAACGTACTGCACACACCTTTTTGATTTCAGGTGCCGTGTGCACACATGTACCTCAACATGGGTACCAGAAACTGGTTTGAGTGTATCTACCTAAAACGTTGTGTAGCTGAGTATGTGTTTTTGTTTTGTCATTGGACAGCAGGCATTAACTACTATGCAGTCTGGGAGGCGGTTCTAGCGAATGACGTTAAGATGTACCGTATGACAAACACTTGCGTTTTCCATCTCTTACCACTGTTGGCTGTTTAAAATACATTTTTGAAAAGGCAAAACTACAGAACAGATCTTTCACTCTGTGGTCAACATGGGAAAAACTGATTTAACATCTGTGACATCTGTGTGCAGTTGAAGGTGGTTTGCATAATTTTCCCATATTGTATTACAAGGTCAATGGGACATGACTGTTAAAGGGTTTCACCCGAAAATATCCTGTTCATACTTTAAACTAGTGTCTGCTGTAATGTACTTGGCCAAGATATAAAACTAGTTTCCTGGAATGAAAAGGGTTCAGAGGCTGAGTAATATAAACTGTAAAACATCTTTATATTTAAATATACAATTCCGTAAAACTGTATTAGCAGTATTAGTGGCAGTGACATTAATTGCAGTAACATAAATTGCCCTTTTAATGGCTTATTTTTATGACTGACATGGCTACTGTGCAAAGCTTATTAATCACTGGTGTGTGTTTATATCTCTATACGTGCATCTGTATGTGTGTGTGTGTGTGTATGTCATATTGTTCACGTGGTAGCATCTTCCTAAGATAAACATAGGTTTCTGAACCGTCGTTTTATCTGTAACATGATCTGTAAGAAAAATTGCTTAGGCATTAATCATTTAAAGTGTTGATTTCAGTTGAAATTTCAATTTTTGATTTAGTAACGGTTGATTATATGTAGACGTACACTCAAGTTCTGAAATAACAGAACATGCTCCTAGAAATAGTCTTTTTTTGCTGTAATCTGATTAAAAACCAAAAGGTGCTTTTTTGAATACCCACTTTTTGTTAGCATTGCCTTCGGGACAGGTGTAGGCGGGTCGGGGATGGTGTGACGAACAAAGCGCGCGTGGTTCGAGTTCGAGGCGTGGCCCAGTTTCTGCTAGAGACAATGACATTTTCAAGCTGAAGTGGACCGAATTGCTGGGACAAGCCTTCCTCGTGGAGGTCAAGTTACGTGTGCCGCACCTACAAAGCCCCAGGACACAAGAATCCAGCCTGGGCTTGATGTAGACTGAGAGCACTTCCACACATCGCCAGGAGGACCCTGATTCCTTATTTACATCCTCTGTATAACTCCACGCCACAGTCGTCCAGGTGCTACACTTGTAGTTAGTCAATCTGCCGCATCCTGTTTGTTTTTGAGCCGAGTGCCTCTGGGAATGAGGTTGGCTTCTCAGTAGAACCTAGTAGTGCATAGTGCTGAAGCTAAGGTCATGAATTTTAGTAAACGTGGACAGAAAAAGACGTGATTAGCCGGACGTCCCTGGGCATCCAGAGATAATATTACACTTTGGCAAAGTTGAAGTCTCCTTGTAAACAAAGCTTGTGGAGTAGCTTACTGGTTTAAGTCATGGACTCTGGCTGTGCCTGTCAGCCAGGACTTTTCGCTTAAGATGATTTCATGAGATAGTGGGCCATACGTGGTAAAGCTATATTATTTTACCAAATCGCCCTTTTTGGGCACTCCTTGTGAAGGTGCACTTCATCAGCCTCTCTCACCTTCCCCCCTCCCACCCATTTGCAGATGGTCCGAGAGCAGTACACCTCCACATCGCAAGGCAGCGCCACACCCGTGCCTAGCACTGACTACATCTACAAGATCGGCATCTATGGCTGGAGGAAGCGCTGCCTCTACCTGTTTGTGCTCCTCCTCCTCGTCATCCTCGTGGTGAACCTGGCGCTGACCATCTGGATACTTCGGGTTATGTGGTTCAACTCCGTAAGCGACCGCAACGTGGGGTGGGCCTGGGGTGGGCCTGGGCTGGGTGGGGCAGGGTACCCTCCGCTCAGGCACACAAAGCTACTGATTCAGGATCAGCTGAATGTGATAAACGTCCAGCTGGAAGAATGGGGAAAATGCCTAAAGTTCTCAAAGTCTCTCAGCAATGGAATTAGAAATATGTAGCCCTTTTTAGTATTCAGACCAAAATAACCTGCACTCCGAATCACTCGTTCCATTTGAATCTGCAGGGCAATGTGTGTGTAACTGTGTGTACCTCCCTTTGTTCGAGAGTGTTTTTTTCCCCAGACTGAAGGACTGCACTAATATTCAGACTCGTGTGTATTAAAACTGCTGATCCTCCCAGAGAGAGAATATGCACACACATATCCAGCATGGTTTATCTTAGGGGGGTTTAATGGTGTAATCTTCAGTCCAGCCCTGGGGTATCTCTCACTCACGCCCTGCTGCCAGCACCCCCGGTGTCCAGCCTGGTAGCTGACAGTGTGATGCATTGGGTTAACTGTCAGAGCCCTGAGGGTCTGTGCCTAATTCACACTTTGAGCTGATTCGCCATCTCTTCTGCCACCCGACCCAGTAGGAGTGCTTTTTCAGTGAAATCTGTGAGTGGAAAATCCACTCTCTGGAAACAAAGAAAGATTTCAATGAAAAGCGTAATAGCTTTGTGCTGGTGACAGGACTAGGTGCATCTTTTATCCACCATCACAGCAAAGCAAGTTGTCTCTGATGTCAAGACTGTCGCAGCAGAAATGTTCCCAGAGGGTACCGTATTTCCAATGGGCTGAAGGCTGTCTCGGGTACATCTGTGGGATGGTTTGGATAATTAGTCCTGTCTTTTCTGTTTAACGTTATATCAGGAAGGGATGGGACTGTTACAAGTGACAGCAGATGGAGTGAGACTGGAGGGCGAGTCTGAATTCCTCTTTCCTCTCTATGCCCAGGAAATCCACTCCAGAGAGGTAAGCTGGGAAGGCCGTCATGTATATCTGTCTTCTCTGCCAAGGCTGCGCTGTGGAACATTAGAGTATAATAAAGCACATCACCTGTTTAGCATCACTGCTTCACACCCATAACCTGTTGGGATTGAGGTGGGTCCTTATCTGTCAAATTAAAGTACTTTCCCTGCTGCCTTTGGGTAATTGTGTGTGTGTGTGTGGGTGCACACACATATTTGTGTGTTAAAGCCAATAGATGGGTGGTTTTGGCAAGGGCCAATTTAGCATCCAAAAGCATGCCAGGTAATATCCACCTTGGTCATTGCCTTCTTGCACATTATCACAATTTCCTCCTGCTGACTGATAAGGTGCAATCAGACAGCAGATGCCTTTGTCTCATTTTTATACCTCCCTACTTGCTTCCAGTTTGTCTGAATTGGTTTTTTTTGTTCTCGTAATTTTTTAAGCCTGTGAATGATGGCTTGTGAAAAAACACATTTTCCATTGCATGAAGGTACTGCAGGGTCACCAGTGGGGTAACGCCTCTATTTATTCACACTCTCCCTCTTCTAGAAGGCAATAAAAAAATGCCATTCGGTACTCATTCGTGCAGTGTATGCAAAGAATGTTTTCCTCTCTTAAAATCAACCTGCATTATGCTGGAAGAGTATGGGGTTTACTTTATAATGGAGCCATTTCCCCATGTGGTCTATTGCAGAAATCGGATGTGTTTTCTGAACCTGAGCACAGTACAAGGTATAGCCAGGGCAGGATTGGTAATCTGTCATACCGGGCATTTTCCTGGTATGCCAAAGCACTTTGGGGCTGATACAACGTATTATTATATGGACTGATTCTGGTTTGAAGTGGTGGGCTGCCTGGACCAAACATTCCAGAGCTGATATCTTAAAATGTTTCTTGTCCCAGTCCAGCCCTCCAACAACAGTGTTATTGTTGTAGGGTTGATAACCACAAAAACATCTTTTTAGCATCGGTGATCGATTTTGGAAATGAAACTGAAACTCTTTTGCTTTCATGTTACTCACTTCCACTTAATCTATATAAAGTTTAAAGCTGAATTTTGGCATATTATTGTGTCTGATCTTAAGAAGTCAGAACTGATCCAATCCATTCATTAGTATTATATCAGTCACGCCAACTAGATGCAGATGTTTGTAAGTCACACTAATGACAGGGGTTAATTGAAACCCTGGTCACACTAATGACAGGTTAATGGAAACCGTGATCAATAAGGTTTCATTCCGTTGTCTATGGCCTCTGAAGTTCAGTTTTATATCAATATTTCATCCCAGAAAAGTGATGTATGTTTTTGGACACTGGTGAACAGTTGGCCATTTGTCTTGTTTTGAGATTAGTTCTGCTGTACCTCTCTTAGGTTTTGTATAGATTAGATTTTTGCATTACATTCAAACATGGCAATTCTGGACATTTTTTTTTCTCGGTGCCACTATAAATTTAAAAGCTTATTAAACTTCATCAATATATTTTCCTGCCTTTGGACTTATTTAGCATTGGGGAGAGAAAAATGCCGATGCTGTCTTTGTAATGATGATGGTGAATCCCAGATAAACAACTCATAAATCATTTCTAAATTACTTTGTAATTACCAGCTCATTCTACTTCCAATTAAATTAATTGCTTGTTTTGTGGTATATCTATCTGACCTGTGCAATTTGTTTCAATGTATAGATACAGTGTACAGTATCACTCATCTGAAAATGTAATTTTTTTAAAACCACCTTTTTGTCACTTTTGCTAAATGACCAGCATCATTCACAAAATCCCAGTACTGTATTCTGAATTGCCCTTCTGTCCTGTATAATGTTACTCTTTGACAGGATTCAAGTCTCCTTTTGCACTCGCCTCAAAACGTCACGCTCAACGCCCGTAACGAACATGGTGACGTGACTGGGAGTTTGTCCGTGGGTAAGTGTCCCATTCACCTGGGCCAGGTCACACCCTGATGACCCCCTCCCACAGGGTTTTAAATACAAGTCTCCATAAAACACATAGCAACACATGTAGAAGCAGACTACCTGCCCTAGAATAAGCTGTAGTACAGGAAAGCTGTCATACCCACTCTGCCATGCCTGACTCATATTTATTTCACAGCTGCTTTATGAAAGTTGACAAGTATGTAATAGGGTGTAATATGTGTGTAATACAGACTAATTACAGACAATGTATACATAAATGAGAAGTCTATCTGTGTCATAGTGAGTGTGACCCTGGAACCAAGACCAAAAATCAAAATTCACAGCAGTGTTATTCCTCGTTGTTTTTCTGCCTTTATTTGCCTAAAATCCGGTGAAATTATTCACCTACTATTAATGGACATACTTTTCCTGTAATTACCTGCAGCGCTCCTATTCTTGTTATACGGAAGTTTGTTGATATTGTGACTTTCACACCTTTTGATGTTTTGACAGTAAGATTCTGCGAAAGTATTAAATAAATACAGTTATTACGAAATAAGCATTTTTAGTCAGCACGACAAAGTCATGGGGACTTGAGAGGTCTTTTGTATTTAAAAAAGTACAAATTTGTAAGGAGATAATTTTAGTGTGTTTACGGGCAGTTTCCTTTTTTATAATGCACAAAGGTATTTTAGAGTACATTAATGAAAATAATTTAATAAGTCCTGGGTGCACATGAAAAATATTAGCCCGAAGCATGTTGACCATTTCTTCTCCATTTTACTTTATTCTCCCTTTATAAGCACATTAGCCATGTTTATTTATTCCTCCATGAAGATCGTTCAAGGCACATCTGAACAGCCTAAAGCATATGAAGCCTTTTTAAAACACATCACAAAGTAAACTGCCTTTGCTGCTTACTCCTTTCAGGGCCCAAACAGGTGAAAGCCCAGGAGTCCAGCTTTAAGGTCAGTTCGAACAACGGCAAGACGCTGTTCTCCGCGGACAGGAGCGAGGTCGTGGTCGGAGTCGAGAAGTTGCGTGTAACAGGTACCCGTGGTCTTAATGCCCGTCCTCTGTAGGCCGCGTCAGTCGAACAGGAAGCACGTTAGGTTAATGGTGGCTTTATTTAGAAGGTGACTGAAAAAAGCATGTTTATGAGTTGTTCTGTTTGCCAATTGCATGAAATGTATCCCATCACATTTGTGGTACATGGCTAAATGAAAATGCATGCAAAAGTATTCTATATATAAACATTGTCTCACTTGTGGCCAGCTAAACAGATTGATTTTTTTTTCACTGTTTGGTTTTGTTTTACTTCTTGGTTCGTAACGAAATTCTCTGAGGTCTGAGCCCTGGCCTGCATGAAAGGGATCCAGAGCTTGTTTGTGGGTGTGAGTTAATGTGACCTTGGTTTTGGTTCTTTATGTCCCCCACCCTTGCCATTTGTCCAGCTGTGCGTGGGACACCAGCAGCAGATGACCCACATTCTCTGCTAATGTTCATGGCGCACGTTCACGCTGGGAGAGCTCATCTGTTTGCATGTGTCGTCTAACAGACATTAAGCTGGCCCAAACCTGCAGAGGCAGTGTCAACGGGGAGCTGCTGGTGTGGAGGGGAGGGTCACCTCAGGGGTCAGAGGTCAATGTGACTTGGTCAAAGAAACACAGAAATAAACTCTAAGCAGCCTGATTTGTTACATGTTGAAGCCAGACAAAACACATCTCTCTCTCTCTGAGGGATATGTCAGCGATGGAAATTAAACTTTACAAAACAAGTATCTTTTCATTTTCCTGGATATTCATTGTGAATGCTTCCAATATTTTCCCAGATGCACAAAATCCCTTTTTTTACCACTAGGAAGAACCAGTTTCTGCATCTGTTTTGTTTTGCCTGTCATAGCTCTATTGGTAACAATTTCTCCATTTAGTATGAAGGAGAACAAAATGAAGAAATTTTCAAATATTTATTTTTCCTTCTAGTGCCTTCTCAGTTTATTTCTACTCCGTCATACAAGACAGTTGTTGAATTCGTGATCGTTAGCGATGTCCATTTTTGTTTTTCTATGGTATAATGTCAAAGCATGGTACAGTCTGTAGGGGGCACTTGTTTCTACTTTTGTCCCTTTGCCAAGAATCAGCTGGCCAAAGGTGTCACTTTATTTTGTTGATGAGGGGCTGTTTCTTCAAGAGTCCTGGATATACTGAGAATCACTGCAGAATCAATAGGAATGTATTTCAATCTGAGGTGGACATTGTGATCTTCAAACACATAACTCTACTTTAAGACCAAGAGAAATCTCATATAAACAACAGAATTATTGAAACACCAAGAGAAATTTATGACCAGAGCAGTGAAAAATCCAAAAGGATATTTAGCAGTGTAGCCACGCACAGCCATTCACGGTATTTTAGGATTTGCATTTCATTTACATAGAAGTTTATTGAATAGTTTTAAAAACCCTTATTTCTAAAAGTACAATTGGTTTTTCTTTATCTGCAAAACCATTCTACTAACACCACTTACCAGACATGTGTCCTCACACAGTTGTTGCAAATTAGCTGCCATTGTGAGTCAGTACATGTTGGATAGGGCAAAAACATCAGTTAAGACTTTTTGAGCCTTAGAATTATCCAGCTGACTAACTGAATTTTGCAAATTGCCAGCTTTGCCAGATAACCAATAAGGACAAGACAAAATGTAAAGTGAACACAGCTATAAGTGGTAGAGAGAGCCTTCACCCCAGTCAGGAGCAATATGCAGTCATCGTTCGTGACCCAAGGCATTTAGAGGGGCTTTTTTGTGTAGACCTGCTGACAAAGGGGGAAAGGGGAGCCTCACAGCTGTAAGGACGTGACTAGGCAGAAAGCGAGTGCCGTCACCAGGGAAACAACCAGGGGTCCAGTAAGTTTTGCTCATCAGTCAGGAGGTATGAGTGGAGGTGACCGAACAACACAGAGACAGTTGACTGAAATGAAACAAAGCCCTCCCACAGCCCCTGTGAGTATACATGGGACTCGTCCCATTGGCGGTGCACATGCATGATACTGCCACCCTGAACTCTGGTTTTACTGAGACTGAAGCAATCTGAAGGATTCCTTGTTTTCTCCTTGTTATATCCTGCTCATTGCCACACAGGGACTAAGTACAGCGATATTATTGTCTTTTAGGTCAGGATGGGGCTCTCTTTGAACATTCAGTGGAAACCCCCCAGGTGAAAGGAGACCTTTATAAGGAGCTCAGGTTGGTCCTGAAATGGTTCTTATCTGCAAACTGTGTTACAGGAAAAATCAAAGAAACTTGTTTCTTATTCAAAGTGCAACATAACTCTCTGTATTGCAATGCAATTGAAATTGCTCCCATTTTTTGCAAGCCTTTAAAAACCTGCATAATACATGAAGTTGATTTCTTAGTAGCTAAACTAATAAATGTGAAAACAGAAAAGTAAAGGAAGGTGCAGGTTTCAAATCCCTAAACAGGCATTGACTTTATACCAATTCATTTTAAAAGTTGACAGAAGTGGCCACAATAAACTCAACGTACGTTTTCAGTGGCCAAAGAACAAATACTCAGCAATATTGCACAAATCTTTTTCTTTTCCCCTTGAATACAGCCTCTAGGGGCTCATTACTGTTCCCTGGTGTTTTCACTTGATTTAATTTGTGACCTGTCTTGATGTATGCCTAACATTAGGATACTTCAGAAACACAGCATTTATACATTTTCTGTACTGTCCTCATCCCAACAGCTCACACCACGAGAAACTGCCATCAGAAGATCAGAAGTGAAAATTATAGCAGTACTAAATAGAAACCATCAATTGAAATCCAAATGTGATCAATTCAACTAGTTTATCTGGCATGGTTTAATAGGACGTATGTTTCAGTTCAGGCTTCAAAATGAGGTGGTTACATGCTGCCACCACCTGGCAGGTTTTTTTTAATCTCACACTATCCCAAGGCATTTTTCTTCATGAAGTTGGAGCAAGTTCTCAATTTCAGTTCACCCTGGGGAAATTAAAGGCAAAAACCAACTTAGCAAAGCAGCGACACAAAAGACTAGAAACTCAATATTGACTGATGTCAGAAGCGTTTTCTAGCATTTCCCCTCCCAAATGGCTTTGTGGCCCGTGCTCCGCACTGACTGCAGCTTGGTTTTTGTTGGCTGCAGGCTGGAGTCGCCCACCAGGTCGCTCAGCATGGACGCTCCGAAAGGTGTCCACATCAAGGCGCTAGCAGGCAACATCGAAGCTGCGTCCAACATGGACGTTGTCCTGCACACGAGTGAAGGAATGGTAGGACTCCAGCCTCCCGTCATTCTGTGACAGTTCCTCTTTTTATATTTGAAGTGTAAAAGTGAGAAGTGGTATGCGTGGCATTTCCTGTGCCATCTGCAACATGCCAACAGTTTTTTTATCAGAACTTACACTTTGGCAGAACGTGCAGCTCAGTAGCTCTTGCTGTATAGCGTGCGAGAACTTTGTTATTGCATGAAAGTGCCTGCCTGGCAAGGTTGATGCAGCTCATATCCTTCTTTTTGCAGCTTATCCTGGATGCTGAAACGGTAAGGCTCCCCAGCCTGCCCCGGGGGGTTGGAGGAGTAGCAGGACTCTCCCGAGGACTTTACGAGGTGTGCGTCTGTCCCAGCGGGAAACTGTACCTCACTAGAGCCGCCGTGACGTCTACGTGCTATGACAGCCAGGACTGCTAGACAACGTCGCCCAACCTCCAGGTTCCAGCCTATAGCTGGAGGACCTGTGGAAACCTGGATTTCTGAGCTGTGCCGTTGTTTACCTGAAGCAGGTGATGGTTTCACATGTTGCTCACACATGAGTCTGGACACATGAGCTGGACACATGAGCTGGACATATGCGAGTCGGTTGTGCATGAAATAGACCTATTGCTTGAACCCGTAACCTGATGGGTACGGCGGTAGCTCCTTAACATGGACCTATGACACACGAACATTTAGGATTTCCTTCAAGAAAAACCTAAAAACTGAAATTTGATTAGTTTTTGCTAAAAATAAATAAGCACAATTAGTAATTTGTGAAGGAAACCACTGAAAGAGAAGTTAGTCCACGTGCAAAGGCTCATTGGAAAAATGAATTTTGTAGAATGAGAAAATACTAGAAAAGAATGCTAACAGTATTCTTAGTATTTTGTATTATTTTTTAGACGTGCACACCTCATTGTCATAGAAGTATTGAAGCGGGTGTCTGTGGCAAATTAGCCATTTCCAATCTTAACCTTTTACCAAGAATTGCTCAGATATTTGTAAGGTGTGGAGGTGGCCATAGGCTGTGTTCTGTGCATGTTTTTAGGCTGGGGCAGTGCAAGATATTGTTCATAAAATCACTTAACCAGTCACTTTGAACTTAAACTTGCAAATTTTTGTGTGCATTTTGTATTAATCGGAACTATACAAAGCATTACTATTGTGACTATAGGTACAGTATTTAATGTTTGTGAAGTGAAAATTGGGTTTGGATTGTTTTTAGGCAGATCACTAAAAAACCAGCCTCGTTCTGTGAAGCATTAATAAATTCACTGAGAAGTAAGGAGCCATGAGCTCTCTCAGCCCTGAGCTCTGTCAGCTCTGCTCCAGGACAATATGTGGACACGTTGTGATTGCTTTTATTTGTTCAGATGCTAGCTGCATATATGGATTTAAGGTATATGGATTTATTTCACATATCCATCAAGTAAATTGTGGTGCTGCGTGAGAAATTAATAAAATGTTTGTGTCCAACTTTACAATCATTTTGCTCTTTTTAAATTGCATATAATATTTTCTTCTGAAGAATCACCCAAGATTCCCTAAAAATGTTTATTATTGTTTTGAAATTAACTACACTGAGGTGTTAACATTTGTGTTCATTTCATAATGTAGTTATTAAAAAATATATGCAAAATGCTAATTTTACTCACAAGCTATTTACAGGAAGGAATGTTGAAAAGAATGTTGGCATGTACAATGTGTCTAGGTGTGTTTGTGCCCTGTGATTGGTTGGCACCCTATCCAGACTGTACTCTGCTTGGTGCCCTAGGCTGCCTTGGGATAAGTGTTCTAAGATGGATTGATGGATGCAGGGACAGAGTCTATAGTCCCGCTAAAGTTAACTATATAGGTTGTCATCGACTTACGACCTTTGTGACTTACGACTGATCGACTTTACGACCACAGCTGTGACCGGTATGTCTGGTGAGCAATGCCCAGCTGGGCGTACAAGCATGCGACAGTTTCGCCCACCTCTCGGCAGCACTATCAGTTCTGTGATTGAACGGATGGCACGCGATGCATTTCGTCTGTATCGTGAAATGTACGAGGAGAAAAAGAAATAAACTGTTGAAAGCTCACCATGTTTATGAAAATTTAGACTACCCTGAACGCTGCCCCAGCTGCAATAATTAAACCAACTGTAGTGTAGTTTGCAGTGTTTTTGCAATTATTTAGCATTATTAAACTAAATGTACTTTAGTATAGTGTTTGACTACAACCTGACGAACGCAGCCCCAGCTGACGGCATCAGCGATTAATTATCATTTCACCATATATGTAAGGTTATTTGTATAGGCCACTTATGACGAAATCAATTTACGACTGGTTGGTTGAAACCGTCCACGGTCATAAATCAGCGATGACCTGTATAGCTGCCTGATTAATAGGAGTGTTTTTATATACATGTCTGGACAGTTTCATTCACATTTTACTCAATTACTAATACATATGCATTTTAAAAAATTCCATTCAACCTAATTATTGTAGTTGTCATGAGAACTTCACAAATTATAGATTTTTTTTGTATTTTATAAAATTATTCATAATGCAAAATGTATGTAAAACTTTTAAATGTTAACATCTACAATTAAATTAAACTTGTGTTAATGTTAGAGACCAATAGTGGTCCATTAAAACTCAATACAGCAAAAAAAAAAAAAGGGGTGAAGATTTTATTGCCATTATGGCACTAAGAACATCAGCAGATAAAAGTAGTGGGGTGTTACTTTACTAAAGAAGGTAGGACACTTCGCTCACATGTCTCATCCAGTCACACCGAAAGTGCCCGAAGTGTAATTAAGGATAAATATCGAAATGAGATGTAACACATTACACATACACACAGAGAGATAAAGTCCCCTCGTCAATGCCAGTGTTTAATAAGGTCGTCCCAATCAACAGTAACTGAAAACATATTAAATTAAAATACAGCAGAACAGACAAACTGTTTAAAATAAGCACCATATGTATGTCACCTCCATGTCCATGTCCTGTTACAATGAAGAAAACTGCAGTGGAGTTCCATCTCACACAACACTTGGATTTGGCAATAAAATGCTCATTTTATAGAAAAGACAAGTTTTACAGCATTGGCAGGATGGTAATTCCAGTTCAGTCCCAGTCCACGCCAGTTAAATCCCCAACAAATCTTTAAAATCAGTTTACACTGTGTTCCCATTTCAGCTGTTTATCACTTGTTAGAGTTTAGCCGTAGCTGAAGAGCATATAGGGAAGAGCACATTAAACAGATGGGATTCACGCTCACAGAGATGCGTCTGGATTAAAAGTTATACAATTGTGCTCGTAACGGGACAAAATTCAGAATCATTTTCTGGTGCAATGTGAAACTACAGTGGGGGGGGGACTTGGTTGTCCCATGTCAAAGCAAAAACAAAGGAAACACCACGGTGTGTAAAAAGCATTGGGACATTAAAGACTAATTCACAGGCTGTGCCTCCCAGGTTCAGAGAGCACGGTGAGCTGAAGTGCATGTGCAAATAGACGTGTCTTCACAAAGTGCCTCGTGTGACCGATTCGCCAGCAATAAAACATGGCAGATGGACATTACAGCAAGTCAAGACTCTTTACAACCACAGCAAACTGATATGAACAAATTCATTTTAGAAACCTGACAAAAAAAGTACATTAATTTTGTTCGTCGTCTCGTCAAAGGGAGTCCTGGATGTTAACGGTTATTATGGCATTTACAGTTAACTGATGTCTTACGACAAAAAATGCATTTTTATAAAAGTTAAAGTAAAAAAGCAGCATATTTATATTTATTTTCAGAAGAAAAAAAAAGATATACAGTGGGACTTTGGTTTAAAAAAAGTATTGCTAGAGTTTCATATGTACAGCAATGCAGCTAAAAGACTAATTGTTTTTTTTTTATCAGCAACTCCTTGCCGGGGTCAGACAGCCTCTTATTCAGATGAGAAGCAGCCATACACTTTAAATATTGTACCATCAATACTGCATAATTAAGCTGCCAGCTGTTTACATGATTTGCCTCAACACAATGGTATATTTATTCATCAACATTGCACACAGCGCCTAAGGTTTCTATTGGCTATACAACCTACGCATATTATGGATCTGGACAGTTGTAAGAGTTATATTTTTTGCTGCACAAAAGTCTCGAGCTTAATGATGATGCGTGCCGTGCACTCCATTACCCTCATCGCCACTTCAGACGTGTACCTGTCGTTGGGAATCTGCGGGAAGGGCAGGAGGTCGGGATAGCGAGTTCTCAGGCTGTCTACGCCATAACCCTCCAGAATGTGCACATCCTTAGCCAGCCCGGCGAGATGCGAGTTGTACTCCTCCACCTTTTGCGCCAGCGCCGTCGGCTTCACGTCCTTGTCCGACTTCCCTCGGACAGCATAGTCGGCTGCTATCAAGGCTAGCTTGGTTGCTAAGTAACACTTGAAGCACACCCACTCGTTGGCGTTTTTGTGAAGATCATTCCTTGCTGCGGAGAAGTTAGCCCTTGCTTGCCTGAGCCACCTGCGTGCTTCCACGGGGTTCCCGACAGATTTGAAGGATGGCGGCACAAAGTAACGGTTAGAATGCGATGAACCGGAAAAGGTTGGGTATTGTTCTCGAAACTGCTGCCTCTCAGTCTTATGGCTTGTTGCTTCCTGGTTCCACGATGTGTAGAACCTTTGGAAAGAGAATTTCTCAGACTGGAAGCGAGTGGAAGACGTGGAGAATGACCTCCTCGATGCCCTGTCTGCAGTCTGCTCTGCCAGGGACTGTTTCTCCATCCTGTTGATCTCGTTTTGCAAGTGCTTGAAGACTTCAGTAGCTATATTCAGATTGTCTGCATTTTTGTCTGGATGCCACTTGAGGTACAGCCTCCGAATGATCTTTTTCCTTTCAGACTCTGGCAGTTTCCATGCCTGTTCTATTACTAAGGTCACTTCTTTCAGTATTTCTGGTAATGCGTTTATTTTTAACTTTTTAGGGGATTCCTTTGAAGGTGGAGCTCTCTGATTTTCCTTTCCAGAAAAGAGGGGTGGCACCAGACATGGCCCTGGAGAAGGACATTCAGAGGGGCTTGTTGGTGTGTTTGGAGCGCTGTCTCGGATGTGAGTGCTTTCATCTTGTCTGGAGAATTTATACAAATCAAGGGAACTGACAATTTTGTATTCACTGTATCCAATATCAATCTGAAAGCATTTTCCTAAGAAGCTTGGATTGTCCTCCTCTTCTCTTTCTACCTCTTGAACTATGATCGCGTACGTATAAGTTGGTTGGTAGGAGCCATAGACGTCCCCTCCTTCTGAATCAACAAGGTATCCCACATACTCTCCTGGATAAAACACATTCATTGGATCCATAAGGAGTATATGGTGTATTTCAGCAGGTATAGGTGTTCCTGGAAGTGGAAGCTCAAGTTTTGATGGCTCAGTAGAGTCATACTTGACACCAAGATTGTCCAGTTTTTCTGTAATCCGATAGATGTCATTACACCCCAGCATAGCAATAAGATAGGAAGTGTCAGATATTAAGTTGTCTGTTGCAGATTTTAGTGTCATAGCCAGAGCTAACAGAAAATTGATGTCTTTGCTGTCCGAGTGCTGAATGTACAGATGGATGACTGCAGTCCCGTATCTTTTCAGAAAAGCTAGCGTTTCACTTCTACTGTTTGGGATAGGGCTGCAACCTTTTACACGTAATGTTGTCTGAAGTTTTTCAAAGCATGATACTTTCAAGCCCTCGCACAGAGCCTTGCACAATCGGATGGCTTTTTCTTCATTTACTAAGAACGCATTGTCATTTTCATGCTTCATTATGCGAATCAGCCCCGTGATAAACTGTTCAGATGACAGGAGCAACTGGAGACGCCCCTGTAGTGAACAAAGTGCTCCAAACTGGCACATTTTTGGAGAGTCTTCATCCAGCTGCTCCTCCAGAATGCTACTCAGAAGTCTGGGTCGAAGCTTCTGGGGTAGCAGCATGATCAGCTTTGTGTGAAAAGCATGGTCTTTTCCAAGGTAACACTGACTCATGTCCACAAGCATTTGTACCCCAACATTACCTTGGATCCTGCTTTTATAATGTGGAGCATCATCAAACACTAAAGCAGTCGACTTGGCCAGCCTGCCATCATGACTAGGGAGATAAAAAGTCAGCTCTCTGAGGTTGTCCAAATCTTTGCGAACCTGCACTGGATCATTCTGCAGATTTTTAAAAAGTCCAGCAACAGCCCTTTTCACAGTCCTCATTTCATTTGGGTCAAGCTGCTTGCCTTCCGAATTTCTGTAAATGCGGCAAAGCACTTCCACATACTGTCTTGTTGACACAATGTCTTCAGTCCCCAAAAGTTTGAACAGTTGATGAAAAGTTCCAAGTTCTAAAGGAAGCTTGTACAGGTAGGGTTTGAAATCTGACTCATGGTCCAGATTTATAACAACCTCCTCTGGTTTCAAAAGTTTCCACCCTTCTTCAACCATGACAAAAGATATCCCTCTTAGCTGATAACGAAATTCCCTCTTTTCTGCATTCAGAAATTCATACGTGCTCCTTAGAACTTTGTTCCTTGTCTTCACCATGTCATCGTCAAGGTTTGATATATTACATATGTTTTTGCAGTTGCTTATTACTTTGTCTAGTGGTGGATCCAAGTTGACATTGAGCATGGTCAAAACTAGGTCAAGTTGCTCTTGGCCAGAAAGTGTGCTCCCTTCTTGGTCTTTTATGCTAGCTGGTGTGGCCTTTTCTGGAAGAATGGGACAAGATGTCCAGAGTAACTGGATAACATCTGTTTGCTTGAACTTTGGGTTCACCTGTGAACCATTGAAGCGAATGAGTGGGAGCGTACCATTCACCTCTTGATGTTGAGCGTGAAGTTTGACAAGCTCTGCAGGGGCACGTTCTGGACATAAAAACGCTATCATTGACAGTTCTTTGAGAAACGTGCCTACAAAAAGATCTGTTCTCTCGGTGAAAATGTGGACAAGGAGAACGTCAACCATAGTTTGTGTTCTTTCTTTGCTCCAATTTTCAGTTTGAGCTTTAATGCTTATCTCTTTTGCAAACTGCAAAACCTGCTGCTGGGAAACAACGTGTTTCAGTCCGATGTTCCTCAGAAACATTGTCCATGGGGGTAGAAATGCAGTGCCGTTCTTTGGCTTCGATGCTTGCTCGATTTTTTTGAAGAAATCATTAGGTATAAACGACCTTTCTGGCAACATCACTTCAAATACCTTCACGGTTTTATCGTAGAATGTTTTGGCAGGTTTTAGCCTGTTTGTGGAATCATAAATGAATGAGAGGCCTTCCAGTTTCTCATAGAGCTGATCCTTCATCACACAAGGCTCCTCCATACTCAGGAGTCGCTCTTTTAGGTATATGAGATGCTCAATTTTAGCATCATATGACAAGCTGTCAAACTTTGGTAGGAGATGCTTCAAGTAAACTTCAAGGTCATCAATTGGTGTACACCCAAGAAAAGTGTACAGTTCCTTCAGTTGGGGGTTGTCAACTAGAAAAGCACAAGATGTTGTGTGGGCCCACTTTTCCATGTCTGCTGATGGAATGCTTTTTGTAAGAACATAGCAAGATCCAAAGTTGGACACACTGATGAATCGACCGCTAACTGACTTGTAACATGGGAGCAATTTCAGACTCTGTACATCCTCTGGGGACAAGTTCAGTAAATTACAGTTGAAATATAACAAAAGTGCTTCAAAGTCTTTGTCAGTCAAGCCACTGGTTTTGAAGGCTGAGGTCTGAATCATGTACTCCAAAGCTTTCAGAATGCTGGAAGGATTCTCTATGTTTGCAGTCTGTTGTGCCAGATGAGGTGTGACAGGATTCTCTTTTGTGCAGATTTTGTTCAGTGCAAGCTGAATGCATCCACCCTTCATCAGTGTATGAAAGACCTTGTCATTCTGGCCATTTGGGAAGATGGCTACATGGATCAGGCTCAGAGGTAATAAAACATCACACTCAGGCACAACCAGTTTATTACTTGAAACCATGAATTTAATGCCAGGTAACAAAGCCCAGTCCTTCAAAATGTCCAGAACCGTCTCAAACTTGGGTTTAATCTCCACCTGATCTTCAAACATGCAGAAATTTTCACTGATAAAGTGCCACGCACTTTTCAGCCAAGATTCACTGGCAAAGTTGTCTCGCCACTTCACAGGTGTTCTTGTCCGATACTCCCGGGGCAGGACAGATCCCAACAGGTCCCCAAAACTACTGATATCAAAGACTTTTGCCACACTGGCTTTCATGAGGATGTTGCTGTACCTCATGTACAGCGGGTTCATGAATTGTTCTTTTCTTGTAGAAATTAGCTCATGGTGTGTTGTCAAAAATTTTGGTCTTTTGGAGTCAAACACTTGGAGAATGTTATCCATTGTAATCAACAGTGGCAACCCTTCTATTTTGATTTCTTTCTCTTCTGCATCCTTGAAGCAATAGTCAACCAGAAGTTTAAGGCTGTGGAACAGCTTGAAATTGGACTGCTGAAGTCGGCAGGGCAGCTTCCCCACCTGGCAAGTCGTGTCTGGCGATGCAAATGTCACAAGGAAATTTCGTACATCCTCCGGTGTCACGTAACTTACTGGAATCCCTGAATCCTCGAGACAGAAGTACAGGCTAGCAGTCTCATCACAGCTGTAGACCAAATTGAATCCCACATCCAGCAGCAAGGACTTCAATCTGTACACATTTTCTGCAATCGTTTTTCGTGTGCTTATGTTGTATTCTGTATTTTTGAGATGCTGCAGTTCATCCTGAAGAAGGTTGTCAAAAAATGCTCTGCCTTTATTTGCAGTAGATGTGTTCACCCAGGAGATATATATTGCAGCGTGCATGTCTGTGTTGTCTAGGTGGGGAGCCCTAACAACAGGGAGAAGACGTTTCAGGTCAGAATGAATGCAGTTGTAGATTGCTTTGACAAGACAGTACCAGTCTGGCTGAATGTCAATCCTGTTGACAGGAAAGAAGAACAAAAATTTCCTCAGAGTATCTTTGACAATGTGAATGGGCGTGCCCTGCAACACGGTCATAGTGGGATCTGGACCTGGAAAGAACCGTCGTTTCAGCTGAATCAACAGCTCCACATATGCAGGTGCAATTAGTGCAGTCATCAGATTGTTGTTCCAGTCACTCCTGACTCCAACACCGTTGTCATCCCTCCACAAGTTTCTCCTGGCAGAATCTAAAGCAAAGTGTCCATTGACATGAAACGGAAGACCGGTCTCCAGTGAAAGAGGCAGAAAGCAGAAAGCTCTGTGCGTTTTTTTGTAGTTGTGACTGATACACGCTGCCACACCACCACGTGGGAAAAGTGTTATGTCTTCATTTTTGTGTGCCGATATCACACTTTTGGAGACTCTTTCAATATTTGAGAAGCCAGATCGGTTGCACACCAGCCAAGTTGTTAGATTGCCATCTGAGTCTTCAATATCCATTGTGTAGGTAATCTGTTGGACGGGGATTTGAGTCAGCTGCTTTTTTTTCATTACACTGTCTACAACAGAAGCATGAAACTGTTTTCGCTTTAAACGGTCTCCATCAGTAATTTTAGCGGTCACAGAATACAGAACTTTCAGCTCTCCTGTGATCATGTCTATTTCACAGATAGAAATTTTCTCCATGTGATTCAAGAACATTAGAAGCTCTACTCCATCAGTTCTCAACTTGTCAAGAAGATTTTGCACCATTCTGTCAGAGGCAGGAACAGAGCTGATCTCTGAGATCTTTGCCATGTCTGTTGTGCGTAGGGGGAACCGAAACATTGTTGATCGCTCGAGCTTAAAGTGAGCCCCTAAGTACAAGCCCAAAACATCTGAAAACTGAGTTCTAAAGTCTGAGTCCAAGTCTCTAAACATTCTTCCAGGACTAACAGAGGTTGACCCTGGAGCATAGCGAGCATGTGGATCAAATATGCAAAGAATGTCATTATTTGAAATAAAAGATGGACAGTCTGTTATGTGATAAACTGAGTTGAACCCTATGCCATACTGACCAGTTTTGCCTGGATTTGCTTCTTTTGTTCCACGGCCAAGGTTCTGGATTCCTCGCACATCATCTTCTGTAAAAGGCTGATTGTTGTAGACGCAAAGTGAAGGTCCCTGCATAGGAATCCATTTGTCATCAAAGACCCTATCTGTAGGGTGTGTCCTTGGATCGAACACAAAGTAAATTTCTGTTGCTTTAGCGTCGTCTGCATTTTGAAGGAGTTCTTTCAGCATCTCCTTCTCTGATGGGTATGCATTGAGGATACTTTTGATCCTGCTTGTGAGTTTCTCTTTCTGCCCAAACTCACTTCCAAGTGTTGTGAAGCATATGTTAGAGGCATACCGCTCCAAAGCCTTGTGTCGTTTAGGCACAGCTCCTAATTTCACTGCCACTTCTCTTGGAATGTCAGCATGGCAGTATTTCACTGTTGAGTCTCTGACTTTGATCCAGGGACAGTCATTGTAACACAGAGACTTTGATGGCTGCATTGTAAGATGGGTGTCTGGCAACAGTATTTCTCCATAGGTGCTTTGACAGTATTCCTGGTTTTTGTCTCTTATCAAACCCCATATGCCTTCACTGATTATTCTCCGACACAGCTGAAAATTCTCCTCTGAGAGCATTTTCCGTCCACATTCCTTCTTCACCAGCTCGAGAACAACTGCAAAATTTTCAACGGTGAAGCTTGAGAGAACTCCAACATTCTCAAAAAGTTCACGGCAACTGTTCCTATACTTGTTAGGAAGTTGGTACAGGTAGGGGGCTGAGTCAAAGTTTAGATGAAAAGCCACTTTTGATGGATCAACATATGTGTTTTCTACTAGGATGGAGTTAAAGGTTCTAAGCTCTTTTGTAATTTTCTCATTAGCCATAGCATCTTGCAGCATTTCCTCATGCAGATATTTGTAGCAAGCATTGGTTATGTTTTCTTGATATAAGGTAACTCCATCAAATGATTTGGAGAGCTCCTTGAGCTGGCTGATCACAAGTTCAACAGTTGGCTTTTTGATTAGCCCCAAAAAGTCTTTCACAGCCAACGTCATTGGCCCACAACCTTTGAATGATGGTGAATTTTCATTCAGGATAGGTTTCATCAAGCACACTGTATCCTGGTGGTCAGTGGTGTACAGGTCAGTGGCAGCAAACATAGCTGAAGTGGAGAAGTTGTTTCCATACCATGGAAGTGAAAACCCAGCTGGCTTTGTCAGAAATGGCAGGAAGCAAATGTTCTGAAGCTTTTCTTGGTACTCATTAGATCTTGGGTCTCGGATTTTTAGTTTCTCATCAATCAGACTTAATACTATGCTGCTTCGAAGACATGCTGCTGTGTGGTCACTTTGATTAAGTATGGCCACTGATGCTGCACGTTCAACGAGGTCTTCCCAAGAAAGGTCATCCTTTACCATCCCCAACTGCACCAATTTGACCAAACATACAGGATTCAAGTAATCTTTTGAAGTTCCCTCTGGGAATCTCCCATCGTCATTGTTGTACAGTTTTGCCACCCTTCCCTCTGGATGTATGAGTCGGGATGGCACAACGAGCTGATGAGATGGGCCAGAGCAAGGGATGCATGGTGTCCGTTTTAGGATGCTTATAAAGTCTTCCAATTTTTCATTGAGAACATAGTGCATTAGTGGGTCACGCAGGTCTTTGTCAATATCCTGAATGTGGGGAAAAAACACATCAGTGAAGAACTGCTTTTCTGTCAACGTGTTCTCCATTAGCTTTCCCTTGCATCCTGCATCATCAAAGCCTTCTTTGACCCACTCAGGAAGTTCAACTGCACAGAGGTCTTGGGAGCCACTCTTCCTGAGATATTTCAAGAATATTTTGAAGGCAGCTGGGCCAATGTCAGGTCTGCAGAGCAAAGAATCATCCAGAAACCTGACGTAATTAATGGAAACCCAGACTTTTCCATCTGAGAATACTTTTGCCAAGTCACTGTCCCCTCCTTTAGCTATTTCCTGGTATACTCCTTGACTGATCAACGCAAAGTCATCGTGAACAAAGCTTGGATCAGGCCATGCTGCATAGTAGTTGTAGTTAATTAGCTCTCTGCTTTCTGCCATGGTACGCATCATACTGAGGGCTGCCAGGTAGGCCTGAACAATCACATGTCTCATGAAAACAGAGTTCCAGTTTCCTTTTGTGTCTGTCTTCCAGATTTCTTTACGATTCGATGTCACAGCAAAGCAGCCATTTATGTGTACAGGTAAACCTGTTTTGATCCTGAGAGGTAAATAGCAAAAAACCTCTCCAACTGGTGTAGGGTTGACCTTCACTGTCCATGTCCTATTCTCTCCCTCTGAGAGCAAGACTGCAACACCACCACATGGAACTAATCCAAGCCGCCTTCCACTTTCACTTAGAGAAAATTTGAGAGCTTCTCCCACGTCCATGCATGAACAAATCAGCCAGTTTGTGAGATCTATAGATTTCTGAGGCATTTCATCAGTGAGCCTTTTAGCTTGAATCCCTTTGGCAGCCATCTCAAAGTATGAGGAAGGGTCATCATCTGGCCCCCTGAAGAGGGGTGACTGGAGATCAACGATACGTCTGAACACATTGTGGAACTCTTCAACAACAATTCTTATAATGCAGCCAGACTTGGGGACATCAGCAGGTACTCTGTTTGTTGCTGCAACTTTCTTCATGACTTTTGCTGCCGATTTTAGGATGCTCAAAGGTCCATAGGCTGCCTTGGATGACCACACGCTTTTGTTGATCGTGACAACATCTTGGGAGGATGCAGGGTTTTGTTCTTCAGATTTCAAGTACTTTAGGACCATTGAGCCAACGTGTTGAGTGAAAAGAATAAGTCGATGGCCACAAATGCTGAACTCATCAACAAGTGAGTAAATGTCTGTGGTGTTGTAGTAGATGCTGCTGATCTCACTCACTGAAGCCTCCTGCTCAGTCCTAAAGGGCAATCTAAAGAGAGTTCCAGTGTACTTGTATGGAGTCTCTTGGGCAAGAGGTAGTTGACAGTTAAAGACATTAATGAAAGGTTTGAACTGATTTGGAAACTTCCTTAACCTTTTTTGCTGTTTGCTCCAGTTGATCTTGATCCCAGGGTTTGATTTGTCTCTGATGTGTTTGCTGATGTGATTGATATTGGGATCAAACATGATCATGAACTCCCTGCTCATAATAATGGGGATGTCAGTGACATGGTACACTGAGTTAAAGCCAAGTCCAAATTTACCTACTTTGTCTGCCTCACATCTTTTAATGGACCCCCCTAGTCTGGTAATATTTAAGAAATCTGTGTCAGAGAACACCGAGTTGTTGAAAGACCACAAGGAAGGCCCATGGCATACGGCCATGCCAGGGTCCAGTAGGTTCTCTCTTATCTCGAGGTTTTTCCGCATATCAATCAGAAAGCTGCACTCTGTAGCATTAGCATCATCAGCATTCTGCAGTAGCTCTTTGAAGATATCAGATACAGATGGGTACTCTTCTAGAATGTTCTTAATTCGCACAGTCAATGGCTCTCTCTGACCTGACTGCTCAAATCCAAGGTTTTCAGGATTTATCAGCCTCGTACTCAGACATGGCACTTTAAGCCATTCAGCTGTCTTCATTGGAATGTCATCATGAACCAAAATAATGGGCTCTGTCACATCTTCAAGCAAGTCATTTAGGTCATCCACTTTGATGTCACAGTAGCTGCATTCATGTATTGGTTTCATAGCTAGTTTGCTTGGATCTTTGTAGCAAAGTATGGGTACATGCATGTCAGTATCTACTGAAATCTGATTGCTGTATAGCCAGCGCAGTACATTTATCAGCAGAAGGAGATTGTGTTTACTCTCTTCTTTTGTCATTTCCTGTTCGGTCCTTTGTCGGACAGTTTCGATCACCTGAAATACATGACTTGAGACAACTTCTTCAACTGAGCCACAATACTGAAAGAGTTTATGGAATTTTGCCATGGTTTTTGGTAATGAATACAAGTAGGGCTGTAAATCCAGTTCTGAGATTGGTTTTAGGACTGTTTGACTAGGCGAAGCAAACGTTTTGCCAGTCCAGACCCATTCAAATGGCAGTGATTTCATTGCCTCTCTGGCCTCTTCAAGATGCTCTTGCATAAAATCATAAATTTCAAAAAGAATCTGCTGAAACTGGTACCAGTCTTCTGTGGTAAATGCCTGGGATCTGTGCCAGTCATTTACTGCCTTTAAATGCTGCAGCACTTGGTCCACCTGGGGCTCTACTGATAACTTCAGAGCCCTTTTCATGCCAATTGAAGTGCGTTCCACAAGGGCAACTGAAGAACCTACTAAAACAGCAAATGATATATCACACATCTCAGAAAAGGAACAAATGTTTAAAGTGTCTCCCATCCAAGCTAAGGAATTTGGGTAATTTAAAGGTCGGTCTTTACAAACAGGGACCCATTTTAAGTTCTTCAAAGAAGCTTGAGCTTCTGTTGACTTTACTAACTTTGTCTGCTTGTTCAGTATTGTTAGCAATGTTTTAGCTTTCTTCAGTAAGGGGTCCCAGTCTGGTTCGGCATTACTTTGTAATTTCTGAATTTCATGTGCTACTTCAACCACATCTTTCTCCCTGAGCTGCACTTCATTTTTAAGTCCCAGCTGTCTAAGAGAATGAAGAATATCAGGGGATGAAGTGTATGTACTGGGCGGAAACCTGGTCTTCTCTTCCCTGTAGAAAAGGTCCTGTAAAATTTCAAGTTCTGGATCAAAAACGTCTGTGGCCGCAACGGGCTTTTCCTTATTAAGGTAAATAAATCTCAGTGAGGAAAGACACTGAATTACAGAGGGGTCCTCATTCTTCAGAAATGACAAATGCTTGAGTACCCACACCATGATTTTGGTAACTTCCTCTTTGGTGTAAAACCCCTTCTCAATGTCTTCAACAATGACCTTTAAACATTCGGTGCTTTTCATCTGCTCTACGTTCAGCATTTTTATCAGGCGAATTGCAGCTTCGTCACTGCTATCAACAACATGGATAGATAACCGCACATCTGACGGCAGTTTGGCCGTGTGATGCAAAGCTTTGGCTCCCTTTAATGCCGTGAATGTCAGTGTACCTTTCTCAGAACTTGGCCCGATTTTCTCAAAGATGGTGAGCTCCTGAAGAATCCTCTTTTCTTTCTCTGTGACATCTGTCAAGCCAGCTAAGAAGCTTCTTAGTGCAACTTTCTGTTTGTCAGAGAAGGATGCTACTTGGCTGGCCACCCTTTGCGTAGAAGACCTGTCCATAATTTGTAACAGCAAGCTGGGAGATGACTGATGGACGTAGTTTTTGAGCAGTGGGTGTTGTAAACACGGGTCAAGTTTTTTCATGATAACCCCACCAAGTTTCCTCATGACCTCTAGCATACATTCTGAAAGTGGGGCCTCTTCTTCGTCCACAAGAATAATAGGTGAAGGTGTTTTGAGACGTAAGAGCGCTATAGAGACAACGTTATCTTCCAGTGGTAAGCTTGGGATCAAAGGCATGTCTTCAAACGTGCTGAGGTCATCAGCGAAGTTGATGTAAAGGTGTTTCCATACCATCCTGATCCACGGCACAGCAGGGTGCTTCTTGTCTTGATTCCCAGGGTTCCACTCAACACTAAAATCTCTGGAAGGCCAGGCTGTTGTAAGGATCTCCTTGATAAGACGAGCAGATCGCTCAGGAGTCAGCTCTTGCACCTGGGTACATGGCCTGCCTGCGGAAATAAATAAATAAACAATGTTACCGAAATGTACTTCACAAATGTTCTAAGTATAAACCTTGCACTAGATCTACAGACAGCACATCAGATACCGCATCTTCAAAGAACGAAATTTCCAGCACAGCTTCCCAGTAAAACACAGCATTATATAAAAATTCAGCGGAATGAACATCAGACAAAAACTTGAAAAAGTGAAGAAACATTATATGGTATTGAGACTGAAAATGTAAAAAAATTTGCCACTTGTTAAATTACTGTTGGTCCTACAAGAAATCCTATAAGAAACATAAGCATCTGGATACAACACCAACACCTAAAGCACACAAGGCCACCATCACACAGACCACTAGAATCATGCAAGGCATGCAGACCACCACCATTTTTAAAGGAGTCAGCTACCCCTTTAACCCCTCCTTGGAGCGTTGTTTCTCCAAGACTATGAAATTTTACAACTGGTGTTACAGCATAACACCTACACATATAATCACACCTTCAATATAGGCAGCACAGCAAAATAATAATGATACATTCAAATAGTTAATTAAATCATGCTTTCACAACAAAACATTTTACAATACAATAACACAAAGGCAACCGACAGCTCCAGTCCGATGCACACTAGAAAAGTAAGTACAACCGTTATGTTTATAATTCACGTATAATTTGTGGTAACAGACTTGGTCTAAGAAAAGAAGTTAAAAATTAAGGGTAATTCACACAAGTGCCATTATTTATACAAGGTATCAGACTGAAGATTACCATCATTCATTTTATAATCCAACAGCATGCCTCAAGGGAAAACAGGTGATTTTCATATAAAGTGAAACATAACCTCGAGAAAACCTACAATGTGCTTTTGGTCATACTGCCTACTAAAAAGGAGATCTGTGAGAATTTTTGATGGTAGTCTAAAAATTACTGTGCCTCTAAGTACACCCGACCCATTTTCTCTTTGCAAATACAATAAATATGTCAACAATGATAATTAATTAGGAAAATGGTTAAATCATGCAAAATTTTGTTTCGCATAGCACTGCTATAGAAAGATGATCCCGCAAGTGTGAAGAAAAACAGATGGAAAGGCATTCTGGGAGAAATGTCATAAAAGACACAAGTCTTTTTCAGTTAATCACAAGTGTAAGCACACAGGAAAAGCACCGCACAAACAGGGTACCATGAAGTTATCACTGTGAATAAATTCGTATCAGCGTCTGTCATTAATCCTACATGCAAAATATGGAAACCCATATTTAATGAACCCATTTTAACAATATATGGTTTAATTTTATGGTCTTCCTTATAAATCAAGTTGGATTAGCTTGTCAACATTGTTTCACAGAGATTTCATAGTGCCCTATGAGTGATTTTAAGTAGTTTAATTCCACAAAGCAGAAGAAACACAGAGATCTTGTTAAAACCACACTTAATTACCTACCTGAACACCCCCAGAGAAACTGCTGTACTGCAATTTAATTTAAAACATGTCAGTAATTTAGCCAAGGTGTTACATATCTACAGTAGCTTGGCAAGCACTCAGCATATATTCTGCATTCATAAAAACATAAACTATTATACTGCATTACACTACATTTTTTATAATACCACTTTTCTGAAACACATTCCACAGCTACTATGTAATGTTCATAATGTTAAATGATTTGGATTGTATTAACAGTTTGAATTCCCCCTCGAAGGCACATGTGGGTGTTGACAGCGCACCAAAAAGGCCATCAAGGCTGGAATTTGAGCTCCATTTCTCCAGAAAGTTCCTTTTTATCATCTTGCAGATGTATGTAACCAGCGCCCTAAACTGCAGGGCCTTTTCTGACTGCAGTGCCCTTGAGCTCAACCTAGTGAGCACAGAAAGGATGCCCTGCGGGGGGGGGGGGGGGGGGGGGGGGGGGGGGGGGGGGGGGGGGGGGGGGGGGGGGGGGGGGGGGGGG
>JABJVR010000032.1:4206875-4226229 GCA_025773905.1 Chitala chitala
CCCCACCCCCCATCACCACCACAACACCTCCCCCCCCCCCAACAACCCCAATAACCCAAAACCCAACCCCCCTGGGGGGCGGGGGCCCCAAAAAAAAAAAAAAAAAAAAAGTCTAATCCTCTAAACATTCCTGTGCCTACTCTGGAGGTATAATACCACAAAGAAGAGAAAGGCCAAACAGAGCTTGTGACCAGTTTTGAGGAATTTTACTTTAACTCTGATGGGTGCCAAGAGGGCTAACAGTGCAGTGAAGTTTACGATTTGGAGACAACAGCCTTTCCGAACAGGCATTACGAAGTTCGTGGCGTAAGGTTGTGAGATCTCTCCCACGTGATGGAATAGAGGAAAGAAAAGGGAAGAAGGGCAAGAACACAACAGAACATGTTTAGAATTACCTACAAGAGCGTAGATCTGAAGGCAGGCAGCTGCACTCGCCTTGGTTTTTAAACGCAGAAACCTCAGTGCTGAGGCTCAATGTTTTAATAACGCTTTCGCAACAAAAACAAAGCGTAAAAAGAGCTAGCAGATAAATCATGTCGTGAACACTTTCAGCAAATCTCGGCACTA
The DNA here is from genome assembly GCA_025773905.1 of Chitala chitala. Classification (NCBI taxonomy): domain Eukaryota; kingdom Metazoa; phylum Chordata; class Actinopteri; order Osteoglossiformes; family Notopteridae; genus Chitala; species Chitala chitala. Next base: position 4,207,443 of record JABJVR010000032.1, read on the forward strand.
TACAACTCAGAACTAAATACAACTGGTGCAAACACTTGGCCCTGACAGAACACAGCCTATATCAGACTGGTTTTAGCGAACCAACCCCCGAACTACTGCATTTGTGGTTTATTCCGTAACTATAGCGCGCTCGCCTCACAAGCAAAGGCACTGCTGAAGGCTTCCTCGTAGCCTATACGTCTGGGCTGCCCTTTTGCCTTTGAAGGGAGAGCTTCATTCACGCCGAACACAATCAAACAGCGGGGTGCAGACGATGACTGAGGTGCTGTCTGATGAAGGCACTGCCTCCAAAAGCCGCGCCGCATAAACATGGCTGCAGACGTGCAGGGAAACGTAGCTGCCCTGGGCCACAGCCCTGCGTCACTGACGCCAGAAGAACACAGACTTGTTAGTCTTACGACAAACAACAAAAAAAAAAAAAACAAAAAGCACACAAATTCTCTTCTTTGAATTTCACTGCCTGAAGATGGCCAAGCTGCTACCAAAATCAAAGAATCACATGAGTAACGACAAAAAAAAAAAAAAAAGAGAGATAACAGGATTGCAGTTTAAATTCCACAGTTTTTCAGGCTACAGGCCACAGAGTGGCTGTAAGTGCAGGTTTCTCACTCACAGCCAGGCACCCACCGTATTTGGAACATAGGGCAGACCGTAGAACTTCTCCTGCGTCTCTTTCAAGATTTCAGTCGTCGATCGATTTCGGGGTTTGCCGTGATAAATCTGATCCAAAGCAGCATAGAAAACCTGAAATTTAAGTTGTTATTACTATTGTTAATAACAAAAAGAAAAACACATTTACATAGCTGTCTCTATTCAAGAGCACTGCGTCACACACTAATGTTACACAACAGACTCAGACAATTTATTCAATAATGAGTGAATTTAAAAAATGGTAGTAAATGGAGTGTGTGTTTATTTAAAAAGGACTGGCATCAGACCCCATTGTAGTTATGGCATACATCGTTTGGCCTCTGCGCTTGTTTTTAGAATTTCATATGCATTATTATTCCTTAATAAGCAACAACAGCAAGTTCCTTAAGAAATCCCAGTATCATTTTTCAGGCCCACAATCTAAAACAATTTTATTAAAAGTGGGGAACTGTCTGCCCACCCTGTGCCGGTTTTCGCTTATTCCCTTGTTAGAACTTCGATTCACACCAAGGTGACTCATTACAGACGAATGAAGACAGAGCCTCACTGTGGTGCCGAGCCGTTACCTGGAGCTGAGTGTCTGCCGCCCCGCACACCTTTTTCGACTCGCACAGACGGCTCACCATACTTTCTGGCAGAGGCTGCAACACCAGAAACACAGAGCAGCCCATGAATCAGCCCCCCAGGAAAGTCACACACTAATTCTGCTGTGTGACACCACGGTTTCATTTGTTCCTTTGAGCAAAGAAATGTACGGAAAATAATCTTTACTCATCATCCTAAAACGCCCCGAAAATAGTATCATTCCTCTCTGCCTCAACTGCTGAAGCAACAGACGAGATCTTTTACACGAGGAGGATTTTGGCGGTGAGGGAAGCAAAATGCGTTTCGTTGGAAAATTCGACGGAACAAGGCACGCGAACGAAAGCTGCGCTAGTGCGAAAAGCAGCCTTCTGTGGCCACATGTTGGAGCTGATATAATCACAGGCTTCGCGCTGCGTTTCGCTTGAGCAATTTCCTGGTGAGACTGCAGGACTGCCGAACGTTGGCCCCAAACCCAGAACAGTGAAGACATAATACACAAAATTCATGAAAAGCAAGAATCCACGGTTCATGGTCCATTCATCCATCCTCCACATGGAATAAAGATGCCAAACATCTGTTCCATGAAGACAGAACGAGTGGAGAAATGCTACGCAAACATACTCTACAGTGGGGGTGCGCAGTCATGGTCCTGGGGGGGCCACAGTGGGTGCGGGTTTTTGCTTCAGCCAATTTCTGCTTTTAATTGAACCTTAATGTCAATTAAACATTATCAACATTTTTCATATCATTACTGGGCCGATTCAAAAATTCTCACCAAGCTTTATTCTTTTAGTAAGAGCTTACTTAATTTACTTAATGTTTAACAGCTAAAATATATTTTAACCCTATTCTTGTGAATAATTAAGTCACTGCTCCTGATTAAGGATTCTTTATCACTGGCACCTTTTATCGTTCTTCTGTGTAACGTATTTTCTCCATCAATTAAGGCAACCAATCATCAATTAAGGCAACCAATCACAAACAGATACAAACGATCAAAAAGAATGAGGATAAATAATGATGTAATTGATATTTAAATTGAACGAATTGGCTGAAACAAAAAGCTGCAGCCGCTGCGGCCGTCCAGGACCATGACTGCCCACCCCTGCTCCACAGGGTCTGTAACACTTGTATAACGTCGTCATTAGCAGCGAGTCAAGGCTTCATAAACACAGCAGAAACAACCATAAACGATGTAGCACTCAAACTACTGTACGCTTCTCATGCGAGTTCATTTGCTGGAAATGCTAACTACTATTCACTGTTATTGCACAAATGCAGTTCCTGATGCATTACGTTCTTTTAAAAGCAGTGTTTAAAGAGCTGAACTTGAATATACATGTGCCTGGAATGCAACATTTAAAATGCAAATTTTGGATCGTGCAATAGTTGGGAAATGTATTTTTTGTTTTGTGAAAAAGAACATAACCCTACCACACATAACCACTTCATAATGTGTGTAAAAAGCTATTTTTTTATTTGTGAAGACACATCCCAATTGTCATGCCAGAGTAATTTAGTGAGCACACATTTAGTTCAAGTCACATCATGCCCCTTTAGGGAAAAAAACAGCTAAAGATCAGTTCAGAAAGTGAATCTGGTTCTTATTTAGAAGACAACATGCTCAGGACTGAAAAATAAAACCCCACGAAATGCACGCAAAAGTGTTACTGAAGCTTTCAGCTTCTGTTGAAACTATCAGACCACAGGCTGTTTCGTTTCAGAACTATTTGCTTGTTTGTTTGCTTCGCAGAAATGCTGCTGTTCAGCCTTATATCTGTGAGATTTTCCCAAACACCGAGTAACAGTGAACAAACAGCTCCTTCTGACAATGCAGTCTAGAAATAAAACCTTAAAATGTACTCTTTAAAACCCTCCGCATGAGATAATCGCACAGGCTTTTAAAACGAGAGGAGGAGGAAGAGGAGGAGGAGGAAGAGGAATGCGTACCTGTCCGGTCTGATAGTGACGTGCAAACTGGCTGACCACACGATAGTCAGTGGCAAAGTACTCCATAAGGATTGATGGAACTTCAGCAAAATCAGTTGGACATCGGGTTCCTGTGACACACGAAAAATAAAACGTCAACCTGCGAGGTTTTCCTTTCTCCTTGGTGGCTACGTCCATTTTCCAGTTTCTGCTTTGAAGAAGACACATTATTACTAACTGCTTCTCGCATCCAGCACTCCATCCGCAAGGTAAAGAGGCATAAAATTCACACAACAATTACCTAAAAGGATTCGGAAGAGGCCCTCTTCAGTCACGCCTCTGGAAGGATTACATTTTCCTCCTCTGTGTTACTAAACCGTGACGAGCGATGTCAGGCCATTTTACCTCATCACAAACTTTGACAAACTTGTATTCCGCCTCTGCGCTCCTGGCTACAGAATTATCATTATCTCAGGTTTCACTCGTAGTTGGCTGTAACCAGGGACCCTCGGTTATTAAAATGTGGTACCTTGGGCGAAACCTTTCTTACGTGCACCGTGTAGCGGAATCAGATGTTACCTACACCCGGACATGAAGCGGTTGGGGCTCACCTGTAACATGCTGGTAGCGGGTCCGTCCGAGCATGGAATGCATGGCGTGACCCATCTCGTGAAACAGGTTGTCCATCATGCCCGGGGTGAGCAAGGCGGGCGCCTTTTTGCTGGGGTGGGGTAGGTTCAGCATGAGAACCACGACCGGCAGCTGGTACTCCCCGTTTGGCATGAGACGCCCGCCACGGATGGTGAAGTGGCAGTCCTGTGGGGGTGGGACGAGCCCCATGAGAAAAACCGCGACCATTTATTTTTGCATGTGGCTTCGCTGACTCTCTCAACCCTCGCTTTTTCCCCTACATCGAACGAAAGCCTCAAAAACAGCAAAGGCATTTCAGGATGCGTGGGTGACTGGCAGAAGAAGGTCATCTCCTCTGAAGCAAGACCTTGGACTTGTGTGGTATCCTAATAAACATTCTGTTTCTTTTAGAAAAGTTTAGCAATTTCAAATCTTAACATTCTCACAGACACAGTACTGGGGGCATAATATGGCTTTAAAACAGGCTATTCTTCATCACTAGTGCAAGTGGAGGCTGGTTTGTAATAAGTCACAGTGTTTTACTGTAACTGAACTCACCTGCAGCCAAATAAAATTGCTTTGTTATTCACACAGGTTGTTACCAGCAAGTGATGAAGCATACCTGGTGGGGTTTCCCCGGCCTGTGAAAGAAGTCACAGTAGATGTATCCCAGCAGCCCCTCTGTCTCATGGACCACTGCCTAAAGGAAGAACCCAAACAGTGATGTCACAGTGGGAGTCACCTTCCACGCTGTCCACTCACGTAATTAAGAAAGGCCTCAGTGAAACCACAAAAGGACAAAATGATATAAAATTAACAAAGGGACGTGCTAATTCCCCCCAGTCAGAACCTAGCAGCTACTGTAGCCTGACTGCTTCAGACCCTTGAGTCAACAGTGGAAGTTAAAAAATCCTATTATGAACTGTAACTCCGTGGTGGGGGGACAGGAGTAACCCCGGTCCAGCTTTACATTTGACTGCTGACAGGCCATACCAGTTTGCGGACGTCCTCACTCCACACCTCCCCGGTCTTGGGCTGCTCCGCCTGGATAGAGACACCCAGCAGCTGGCTGAAGAGGGAGCTGAGGCCCTCCATGCAGGCCCCCAAGGAGAAGTACGGGCTGTACAGGCTTGGCTCAATGTTGTACCTGTATGCGGTGGGACAGGAACCCCAAATCACCTTCACCTGCAGGGTCCCGAATGGCAACATGGAACACAAAGCGTTGCCAGGACAACACCGAGCGAGCTGCCTCATGGCATGTTAAATGCAGCATGGGGACAATCGTACAATAAACAGCACCGTTTCAAAACAAACTCTACGCATTAACATCATCTAATTAAGCCTATAAATAACATGACTCCTAATGACTGCAAACCAAATCATTCCCTCTAATTGTCAATCAACAAGCATCCACCCATTTTGCTCTTTATTTCCCAAGCAGTCTGACTGGCTCTTCCCTTCTCATGTCTGACATGGAAGCTGCAGATGGTTTCATAATACCTAAAAAAGCATGAAAGTAAGGTCTTATCAGTGCCTACGGATGGCCGCTGTCAGTCAGGTGAACACAGCAAAACTACCTGCCACAATGCATACCTTTGTGAACCCAGGGCCTAAGAGTCAGCCAGCTGTCAGTTCATTTTAATTAAAACTCTACACAACCTGTCTCCCTTCTAGTGCATTCAAAAGAAAAATAAACTGTAACCGTATGCGACCACATCACAGAAAAGCAGTTCTGCTGAGTATGCTCCTTCTGTTCAGCAAAGCCAAACCACATAATGCATTTCAAAATCCAAAAAGTTGCCTTTTTTTTCGCACGACTGGCCGTTCACGATGTTTCCAGGCAAGCCTGCTAATACCAAGTATTTACTGGAAGCAGGGAGCCACCTAAGTACATGTAGTGACGAAAAGGGCCAATCACGGAGCTGCCTAGGGGATGGTCACCGCAAGCCGGGATTGCCCGTGGTCTGAACACACTTCCTGTGACTGCCGCCCACCAGCTGCGTGCAGATGGCAGAAATTAAATGCAACGAGCAATAAATACTAAGTGTACAAAGGCCTGCTGACATAAAAAAAGAAACTTTTCAATTTTTACTAAACCAGCATCATTATTCAAGCTGAAAGGACCACAGATTTTTGCGAAAACCTCTATAAAAAAACACAGAACACATAAGGTTACCGTGAAATACAAAATAAAACTTCCAAAAAGTTATTCTGCAACACTCAAAAGTCCACCACTGGATACTGAAGAACATTCTTTAACTCCTACTTCAGTAATAAATCAGAAACTGGTGATAATTCCAGGTAAATTAAATTAAATTACTTTTAGTCCGATAAAAACAGTCGGGGCTTGATTTCAACAGAAAACGTGGGCCAAGATACTAAAGGGAATATCAGGCACCGAGCCGCTCCTCGTCGTCACACTGTAAAGCGATCTGCAGAACGAAAAGAGCACTCCTTCCACACTGGCAACAAACACGTGAATGCAGAAAGCAGGCAGGGCGCCATGGCAACAGCAGTACGGACTGTTACCAAAAATCCCGCGCAGTCATTCACAATAACCAGACAGGAAACAACAGAAAAATCAAGAGAAAATGAAAAATACAGGAAACACTGAATTGGTTTGGTGGGGGGGGGGCACTAATAGGCAGGCGTTTCCCAGTGTTCAGACCAGACAGAAGCCCTGCCAGCTTGCATGGTGGAAAGAGCCCTCTCGTCCCAGAAGGCAAGAAATGTCTGCAATAAAGATCTTAAATACTGTGCATAGCTTGCTTGGTGCGCGTGCTTATTGGCCTCTTGTGAGTAGCTGAGAGGGAAAGCGGTTCATTAATAACACATGTAACGAGCTGAGGAGAGGCCATCTCTACAAGCCCCAAGGAGATGGCCCCACCTCAGCCCTCACAAACCCGCACAGCTACGAGGCGCTGTGCATTACTACACACAAGCCAATCTCTGTACTCTGCCGTGTTAAACACCAGAGTGGGCTTCCAGGAGACCACGCCGTGTCCTCCCACAAACAAACACTCTGATTGCAATTAAGGTTGTTTTGTTATCGTTTTTTTAATACACGCGTAGGATACAATTAAAGCCTGTTCAATAAAATCAAGAAATGTACGCAACAAGTCAGACATCTTGAGTCGAATTAAGACACGGAAAACTTTGCAAAGTATGTTAAAGCTGTGCTGAAACTGAAAAGGGTGCATCAGAAACCCAAATAAGAAGTTAGGGCTTCACCCTCCTCTGAAAAAATCTTTTCGTAGAAAGTTCCAGGAGAGAAAATATGCCTCGAAGCTTAGCTTACATATCGGGATGGCCACCCTGAGAGTGACGCTTCTGAAAATGCATAACGTGTACAAATAAGTTATGGTTTCTGTGTTCAAATACTAGTGAAAATAAATATCAAAGACATCCATCACTCTTCCCATTCGAGCAGAACTTGACAAAGAAAAGCAGCTGAAGGAGAAATGTGTTAATGTGCCCACGGCCATAAATCCTGCGTAAGCTACAGAAAAAACACGTAAAACACTGAACACAAACTATACAACCACGGGCATATTTAAAGCTTAAACTTCCCTTAACATTAACTCCTACTTGTACTATATTTTAAAATTAAAACACTATTCTGTTGCTGTCAGCTTCTTAAGATCAATCGTTAAAATGTGAAACAATAAAAACAACAAGTGCTTTATCAATGTTTCTGTGGTTTTGCAAACATCCGTCAGCGTCAAGAGGTCTGACCTTTCAATCTGAGACGGAACAAATCTCAGACGATGTGGGTTTACTTCTGTAAACAAAGGAGTATAGCACAGCTGCACGCTGCTATCACCAGGGGCTAAACACCAGTGTGTACAGAACCAGAACTGGGCTGTTGCCTGCACAGAATTTTCTCTCACGCCCAGTTTCCCTGCCAAGTCTTAAATGCCCATTATACACTGCTGCAAACAGATGTGGGTTAATGACATTTACATCTGCATTTCAGAGGAGGTCAAAGGTCAAGGAGAAATCCCATGACTGGATAATGTCTAAATTCTAAAATCCATCTAAAACATCCACCCATCTGTCTATTGTCTATTTTTGTGGTGCACGCAACATAATCAAAGAAGCTCAGAAACCAACTGCCACTGAAACAGTCCACCATAATGTGACGATAATTCCTCACGCCTGGAGCCTGCACCATGAGCCATCTTGTTTCTTTGGGAGTCCATCTGCCACACGTCAGACTGACATTAAACACATGTTGTTTGTAAGAGTCTCTGCCAACCGGCACCAGCAGCGCTGTCCCACGCCTGTGCAGAGAAGGGCCTGCGACATCACTACAAACAGGTGGAGGCTCCTGCTAACTCGAACCTCACCAAACTAACCGCCCCCAGTGGCTCCGCGGACCAAAAAAGTCTATAACGCCATCCTGATTAGCAATTGCCTCGGTGGCGGCCAAAACGAAAAGCCCGCACTCTTTGTCCACAAGCATTTCAAACATATGCAAGTCGTATTTACACAAGAAATTTGTGAAAATTTCACCAGCATTAGCATTAAACAGCATATCGCCCTCCCCTTTTTCCACAGGGAGCTGATGCTGTCTCATTTTACATAAAACTCACTGAGATCTTGTTCTTCCAATGTTTGTTATTCCATATATATCTTAGCAGCTTGTTGTCCTCAGTTGCACTAATTTCTCCCAGCTGGGCAGGCCTATATTCAAAGTTTAATTGTGGTGGCAACATTGCAGCTAATCATGTTGTCTGTGCTTAAGGCAGAGAGCTTGAAGAATGTCTTTGTAACTCAAAACTGCAGCTCAGGCTCATGGAAAATTGGCGGAACGTGTGTTCTCACACAGTAGCAGAAGCTGTACTTTGAATTTAGAGAAATGTTTTTACACGTTAGTCTATCCATCTACAGTGCAACGTTTGGTTTGATTATAAAAGTCAATCTAGACTGAGGAATGGGATGTTGCTGGAGAAAACAGGAGCATCACACCAACCTTTCGGCTCGCAGAACCCCGCTGAGGTAAGGATGGTCCCATGGCATAAGTTCCTAAGTGATGACATATTTAAAAACAAAAAAAAAAAAAACACACAATGAAATAATCATTTTAATCCACAACCTGTTGGGCGAGTTGATTAACCTATCAGGCTAAAGTGCATTTCTGTGACGTTTTGTGCCTTAGTAGGTTAATGCTGTTATTAGCTCAGAGAAGACATGTAAAGCCAGAACCTTACATGATTTCTGGGATTCAACTTCATCTTCATGGACCTCATCATTTCAAAATCCTTTGCTGTTCTGGACAGTAGGACATTTTGATTAAAAATTTTAAAACAGTGCTTTGCTAAGGTTTTTACAGCAGTTGGTGCAAAGGTGCAGGCCCAACAGTGATTGTGTACATTAATATCAGTAATATTTTTAAGCATGCTATATGTAAACCAGCCTACACAATAAACATTTCTATTTTTTATTCTATTCACCAATTGCTTTGATGACCTGTCACAAGCAAAGGGTCTCAACCCGTACTTGGGGAAACACTGCTGTAAAGTATAACAACAGTTTCAATTTTGTATTATGCTAATCTTCATACGCCACCTTGTGGTCTGCAGAGTGAACTACAAGGTTCAAAAAAATCACGATTAATCAGGACACAATATGTTCTCTAACAGGGTCAACAGCAGGAAATTTGTCACTATGACCTTAAATACTGTACCTGTCAGACAGTCTGTCTGTCAACAGACAGAGGAATTTCATAACAGTCTCTGTGGGGAGTTGGGGGGGGGGGAGAAAAATATGTTAATCACACCAGTCAGACCAATAATGTATGATTCTAAAATCGTTCTAATAACTACAAACTCCGTCACATATGGCCGTAAGCTACGCCCAATAAAACTTTCACTTCCAAAAAATGTAAATTCAAATCGACTGCTGACGCCACAGCACCATCATAGTCTATTTTAAAACAATATGGAGCAAACGGTAAGAGGTGAGGGTTATTTTACCAGGATTTTTGGCCATTGTTCCCTTCAAAGCTCTGTGTGCGAAGGACTCGTATCCCACGAGCCTAGCCAGTTCATCCCTGCAAGCCAGCAACTGCTGAAGGTGGTGCATCAATTCGGCGTTGGGATACAGAAAAATCTTGTAAGCAGCTTCCCGCACCTGAGGCCGGAGAGAAAAAAAAGACACACAAACCATAACCACGTGCTGAATACACTCACTATAACACCCTGACACCCCAAAGTCATGCAGCAGTTCATGACGTTTTAAACTAAACTTCCAGTTATTTCGCTTCCTTCTCGAAAACGCTCACCTTCCTCATTTAAAATCACCTCTTCACTGTCAAAACAACAAAGAACAGACACCCTTCACCCAAACAATACACGTTGTGTAAACACCAAACTCTTTGGAAAGGGCCGTTCACATGCGTGTACACGCACGACGGTTAACATCAAATACCAGGTCATCGGGCGAGTCGGCGTACAAGCCACCGATCTGAATGTGGTCGCCATCCACTGAGAACTGGCTCCAGATATGCTCTGGTAGGAGCCTCTTCTCTATCTTGTTAGGCAGGTGAGAGCCAATGAGAAACTCATTGTTCAGATCCAGAAGCTTAACGTGGAGGTTAACTGCCTTTCTCCTCTTCAAAAAAAAAAAAAAAAAAAAAAAAATCATTAAAAACAACAGCAGCCCAAAAATTAACTAAACAGTCACAAGACCAGTCCAGCCTGTGTAAAGTTTATTACAACACACTCAGCACACATTAACTACTTAGCTGCATCAAGCACTGCTCTGTAGAACTGGGTAAAATTATTATATAAAATGAGGCAAAAAAAATGTTAAAAGCTTAAAAACTAAATATTCTCACCTTTTTCTCATCCAGGTGAATGCCACTGATCTCAAAATCAAACATGAACAATTCTGCAACTCGCCTGTAAATGTAGTTGTCAATAAATCAAGTTATACAAGAAATGTAAATGTACAGAGCTCTAACTTCCTTCACAAGGCTCCACTATTGGAATGACAGATACATAATTACAAATAAATACCAAATATCTACTATAAAAACAAGGATACCTTGTTTCTGGGTCCAGAGTTTCTAAAACATCCTTGTTGTCCAGCAGGTCCTTCAGACTCTGACAAAGCTCGACGTTAGTGTTGAGCCTGTTACAGAAATGCAAAGCTGCCGACCAGAGCACAGACCATTTGCTGCTCAGGGCGGTGAGCGCAGCACACACAGACTTACTTCTCTACAGTTGTGCCGATTTTCAGACACGTCTTCTCAGCTGCTTCCCGGAAGCAGGGGTCCGGGTGAGCCACTTTGACGAAATCGGCCTGATGGTAACAACAGGCCACCCAATTAACAGACCTTAATTAATGCCCATTTTTTAAGTGTCAGGAGTGGAAGACAGAACAGAACTGTAGAGTAACCAAAGGGCATGTGTGGTTTCATCACTATGGTCTGAATGCCATCCTTGTGCATTACAATTACTGAATTACACAATGACCTAAATGCAGATCAAGGGTCAGGTTTAAAACCAATCCTTTCAGACTGTGCAAATGTAAAATTTTGATTACAACCATGGAATCCATCATCTTAATTTTTAAAGTTTTATAGTACTTTATTAACCCCAGAGAGAAATTACTTGTCTGCATTTGACCCCTCCCCTGAGGGGAGCAGCGGGCTGCCAGCCATACACAGCACCTGGGGAGCTAGCATTTGGGTGTCTTGCTCAAAGACAAACCTGGCTGGGCTGGGATTCCAGCAGGGAGACCTCTGCATCCCAGTCTGATGTTCTACCCATTGAACCACCAGGCTGACACCACAAGTAATTTAATGACCCTGATAAACATTCAACAGCCAGAATGGAAAACACAAATACAACACTAAAAATAGTTTAACTAAAACACATTTAAAGTAGCAAACATTTACCAAATCTGCAACTTTGCACAAACTATCAGACAGCTGATCAAAGGCTTCCACAGTCTTGGGTCCAGGCGGGGAGCTGCACGCTGTTTTTACCAGTTCCTCGGTTTCTTTCAACGCTCGTTCTTGTGCGATTTCAAACCCTTGAGGGGAGCACAGTTCCGGAACCCCGAATAAACCCTATAGCGGAATATAATATGTAAGAGGATAGCATGCAGTCGGGACACGTAGCTGCTTTTAAAACAACGTACAGCATGCAATGATACTTTATCAGGGAGATGGAGAATACATGGGGCACTATTAGACAACTAAAGCCAGGTTAGCGAACTACTGAACCCCGTACCCAAATGCTATGTGTGTTGAACCTGGATGGCTAATATTAATTCATTCCCTGCACATGTCGTTACAGCAGGGGGATAACGATCCAGACTGAAGGTTTTCAAGAGAGCTTACCACGTTTTTTTCAAACAAGTCGAGTCTTCTGTGATGTGTCGCGTTAAACGCAGTGCCAACAGGAGACCAGGTAGTGACATTTCTGTATATCTGCCTTACCCTTACGTGCTTCGCGATGTTAAACAATCTGCTACCGGCGAGCATTGCAACCAAATAATGCAGAGACTTAAGATAATCTTTTCAGCTATTTATTTTGCTGATGTTCCGATGTATACCATCGGCGATTACCAAGTGCAAAAATATTTTGTTTTGCTGTAGTTAAATTTGGATCTTCTGTACATGTGTTTGTACTCAAAAGAGCACCTTGACACTCGCGTATATCACGTGTACTTTTTTTTTTTTGCAGCTTAGCGTTTCTATCGTATACGTCCGTATGTTGTTCAATTGTTTAAATATTACATTTCCCACTTTAACGAAACGCGTAGGCGATCAAAATTCAAAAGCAAACATTTTCAGACAAAATTTAATCTGCGCACAAGAGCGAAACGAAACTGGCCTCAGAATTTCAGATAGATGTCTCTATTACGTCATAAATAAGCGACTAGTTTAGTTGTAGTCCACAAAGTTAGACGCGAGTTGTATAGATTTGGGCAAAGTTGTAGTTTAAAAAAATAGCTCTCGATTGCAATACATACCGAATTTGGTTAGTCAAAAATCGGGTTTCTCCCATGATAATCACCGCACAAATCCAGACACTAATATTTAAATAATATTAAAACACGCAAGCACGAATTATTTGTAAATGTGTTTTATTTACTATAAAGTCAGCAACCCGTTCCCTTGCTCACTCCACAACCAAAATGCACGATTTAGAGATTTGTCCCCATGAAAGGGTGCACGAAAAACAAAACACATGAAGGATAACGCAGCTTTTATAAAGACCCCCATTTCTAAAAAGTGAAACGGCATCAATTCAACGGTTTATAGCAGGCTTTCAAAAAGCATATTACAGTTCATTTTCAGAAGGAATTTAATACTGAAACATTACACCGAATATTAAAATGTCTTCCCAATGTGAGAAATTACAGTATTTTGCATTAAGTACTTTTTGGTTTTCTGTACTTGGCAAATGGGTACCAATTGATACTATCACACACGTATATAAATGGGGAAAAAAATAATGCTGAATTCACAGAAATTTTTAAATATTCAACCCTTTGCTACAGAATGATCTTTTCGAATTCCCCATCCCCTACCTCAAAAAAAAATAAAAAATAAAACCATGACATATGTACAGCCCATTTCAATGAACATACAGAAAATACTCAGGAGGGGAGGGGGGGAAAAAAAAAAAAAAAAAAAAAAAAAAAAAAAACACAAAAAGGGGTAAATGTAAATTTTGGCTAACAAGTTAAATGCAATAAGCAAATAAAGTATACAATGCATGTGGATTTACAAAAGGAGTGTTGAGAATTTTAAATGGATTTGTTCAGGCTCGTGTGTTACTGGACCAGCACCTGCCACCATAACGGTGGTTCTTTATTCCAAATTATTGAAAGGGGGGGGGGGAACTGCATGTAAGAGACTAAGGTAAACTTAGCTGACCCCTGAGTTTCTAATGCAAAAAACTAGTGTATGAAATACCTCAAATACAGTGTGCATTCTAGTGCAAGCCAGCAAAATACGCTTAAAGAGGTATATTAAAAGAGCACCCAAGCTGGCAATGCGTCTTCCACACATTTTAATTGGCCAAATAATAGAAGCATAACATAAGCAGGTTAGAATTCAACCCTCTCATTTATTTGATTCCTGCTCCCACCCCCTCCCGACCACTACGACCCAACTGGTGTTCCAACATTTATGAAGCCAGCAGGTAAATGCCTCCCCATCCATAACAGTTTTCATACGAAGTATAAATATCCCTGAATGAAACTAATTCACAGCATTTTTGCTTTGAAGGTTCCAGTGCTGCTACCAACTTTCCGTGACAGCTCAACTCAAGTCCCTCTGTAGCGTTTCATCCTTCGAGCTTGGCGCACTCAAAGCCATCCTTCATTCGCTGTCGCGATACGTCACGGTCTGCCTGCCACAGTTCCGCGTTTTGATCCTCGTACGTCCCCGGACCGAGTCGTCGCTGTCCGCTTCAGACACTTTCCGCCTTTTTTTCCTGGCTCGGGAGAATGACCTTTGCCCCTGGCCGCGTCTCCGCTTTAGGCCGGTGCGGGAGCCAGAGCTGGGAGACTGGTACTCAGAGCCGGACGACTCCTCGGACCCGGACGATTCGCCACTGCTGCTGCAGCTTTCGCTGCTTTGGCGCCAGCTGCAGCCCCTCTTTCTTGCAGGCCTGAAAGTGGCAGACCTCAGCCGACTCGACCGCTGTCCTTTGTTCAGCTTACTGCAACGCGGCCCACTGTCCACTTCCGAGTCAGTTTGCGCTTCCATCTTGCACTGCTTCGCTCGAGTTCTCACGCCCTGGTAATGACTCCCCTCCACCTCAAGGGTGTCCCGTTTTTTACCCTCCGAGTCATCCTCAGATTCTGAATGACTTAAAAGTTTTCTCCTGTAAGAGGTCACTTTATCACAAGTGCCATTTTCACCTTTATTCTTCTGCATTTTGCCTGTTGAAGTTTTGCTTGCTGTACTCTGAGAGCAGCCGTTTTGGCCCAAGTCAGACTCCTCCTCAGAATCATCTGCAACGTACTTCTTTTTGGACAAGGCTCCAAGACAGGCTCCTCTGTTGGAGTAAGGGTGCTTGTCATTATCTGAATCTTCACTTTTATCTTCTGAACGTTCATCAGAAGAGACCAAATGATTTTTCTTCGTTTTTCGCTTTGTGTCGTTGGGGGCGTCTTTCTCCTGCTCTGACAAAGACTCCTTCATTTCAGTACTTGATCTCTTTTGAGTCCTCGCTTCCACATATTTACCACATGTATCAGGTCCATTTTTCCTTCGCAACAATTGTTTTTGCCTTGGGGAACTTACGGTTTCATCTTTCAATTCATCAGCACCTTCTGCCTCAACTTCCGCTTCCTCATATTTAAATCGGTTCCTCTTTTTGTCCATTCTGTTTGGAATATTGCTTGCTTCTTCTTCAGATCTTAAAATGGATGAGTTCTCGATTTCTGGAGACGACATGCATTCCTGTTTTCCTGATGGAGGTTTTCTCTTCACACACTGTGTGTCAGATGTGGACACTTTGCACTCAGCCTTCCCCACCTTTCTCCCATTGTGATAAGAGTGTTTTTGGGCACTTTGATCTTCACTTTCTTCACCTGAGCTTCCCTGAACACTCTCCTTATTCCTGCAGTGACCTTCCTCATCACTCAGTGAATTAATCGCATTAGGAGCAGCTACGGTGTTCGCCCTGGTTGACATACGACGGTTGCAGTCACCTCCATCTCTCTCTTCAGAATCCAGGGATGAGACTTCTTCAGAACTGTTCTCCCCCCATTTTTTATCCCTGCCACATTTCTTGGCATCACCATTAACACGTGATCCACCTTCTACAACATAAACAATACAAACTCGGGTTAAAATGATGGCGCCGTTTTTGAAGCAAAGTGCGGTAACACTAGCAACTCCCTACAGCATTTTGTTACTGTGCAGAACAGAAACAAAAACCGAGAGCACCTCACCATATTTCTCTTTCGAGCTCCTCTGCCGAAGTGATCTGCGGTCGCCGAGTCCAGTTGCACCATGCCTGCGAGAGGACCGTCGCCTTGCCCTGCCGTCATCACTTTCCTCTGACCCGCTTGACTGGTCAATGCTTCTTTTTGAGTCTTAAGGAGACACACGCAACAGTCACAGAACACATTAATTTTAAGCGATTACCAAGACAAAGATGCACCGGGGTCGACCTGCACACGTACTTTGTGGTGATGACGGTCCTTCGGACTCAGAGCTGCTATTGAGCACAGCCACTCGTCGGTTAGCCCAGGCAGCCTGACAGCGCCTGCTCTTCCTGCTGCCACCCTTCTCAGAGAGGGAGTCCTCGTCTTCTTCGGTTGCGTCCATCAGCTTCATCTTCCGCACAGCCGCTGCTGCGGTCCGCCTCGTCAAGGGCCTGCGGCCAAACTCCTCATCCTCTTGGGGAGAGTCGGATTCAGCCTGCTCACCTTCGGAGCTGGAGGTACACCATTTCTCTTGGATATCTTCTCTGCTGTGGCCGTTCTCCTGAGCTACAGCCCCTGTGGACGCACAAATACTCATTCACAAATCCAGCAGTTGTAACTCAGCACTGTTCAAATCACTCAACCGTTTACAGAAAGCTAACCCCGCTTCCTTCTGGCAGCCGCTGCACTGTTCCTAGTCAGTCTTCCACTCCAATAACATTGAGGTGAAACACCAGAACGCTGTCCACTTTCCTCAAAGGATGAGTCCCCTCCACTTTCAGATGCTAGGAGAAGGCGGCACATGGACACAATTTTCAAACATCCAGTCATACCAAAGGGAAAAGACTGCATCTGCAGGACAGGCTTACCCTGTTTCTTCCGCTCTTTCGCACTCCTATTTCTAGTGAACCGGCCACTGGAAACAGGGTCTCGGCCACCGTGGTGACGAAAGCCAGACGATTGGTGAGAAGCGTCGGACTTCAAGCAATCTGTAGACAGTGAGCTTTCGCTGTCAGATTCTGAGGGGGAAAAGGTGGGGGGGGGGGCATCTCAACTGGTATATGTGTTTTTGAATGAGCATTTTAACACGTGAAGGAAATTTAAAAGAGACATCTGAATGAACTGCTAGGAACCGGTACCAGATGTGGATTCTGTGTGGCTTCCTGAGGTCTCTGATGCAGCTTTGGCAGGACCCTTGTAAGAACCCGATGAGGAGTCAGAGGAGGAGCGGGCCAGTGAACTGCTACGACGGCGAGTCCTCCCTCTGGACCTCTCCGCCACAGACGCTTTGGCTGAGGTAGGTTTCGCGCACGTCTTCGACGACGAATCCACTCTTTCCTGAGTTCTCGCCACCACCTTCCTCTGACTGCAGGAAGCGGCAGTGCAGGTGTGAGGTCTGAGTGCAGCACGCCAACTCAATGCTAATGCTCATTAGAAAGCCCTTGTTCAGTGTGGTACAGCCTTGGGGAACTTTGAGCAGAAGGGGCTTCAAAGAAAACCTCAAATATCAACAAAGCCTCCGCACCTGGGGCAGTCGGTACTGGAAGCGAGGAGTTGATGCTGGTGCTGTATCTTCTTCCGAAACCGTTGGCTGCGTCGCAGTTTCTCGCTGCTCTTCACAGCTGTCTTGTAGTCAGATATGATTGTTCTGATGCGTTCTTCAAAGAACGCGGAGAGCCGAAGAGTCATACTGTAGATCTGGGAACAGCAGTCGAATGTTAAAGGCCGAGCTTGTATGTGCTGGAAGCAAGGGGGGAAAAGAAAAAAAAAAAAAAAGTTAAAAACATTACAAGAGTGTAGCACCTTAGAGCGCTTGTTGGGTGTGTACGCTTTAGCGTTGGCAAAGATCATTCTGGTGTCTTTGCAAAGCTCTATGGGATCGTCGTATCGGTCCGCATCCAGATTTCTCTTCACGGTACCAAAATCCATTGGAGTATCAATGATTTCAAAATAGTCCTGCAAGATTAAGAAAGCAAACATCAGCCCAGCTGTACAACAAGCAAGACCTTTGCAGTTCAGCAGCCCAGTTTTGTGCAGCTTATCCGTACCGGGTAATCATTAGGATCCACTGGCTGTCGGAATGGTTCAGAGTCCTCACACTGAAATATGTACTCCAACAAGCGTTTACACTGATCTTTCCAAGCATCCTTGTCATGTACCTCCACAGTGCACTGAAGGGGAATCAGTTGAGAGGAAGTAACTAAAAGAGGTCCCATAACAGCCAACACACAAATGACCAGAATAAAATAAAATTTAAAAATAAGGTTTGTTTTTGTGCAAGACATTAAGATAAAATTTCTCTATGAATACAAGACAGCAGGGCATCTTTGCAATCTTTTGAGATACACACCTGGAGTGACCTGGATAAAGTGGAGGTACCTGGTCCATCCAGATCCTATTTAAAAGAAAATACCATCTCTCAGCAAAAGAACGATGTGATTTCTTCACATTCTAAACAACGCAGAGATCAACACAAGGCTAGATCCATTAGTGTTGCAGAAGGCAGTTTACCTCGTCCTCGGTGTAATCCATTTCATCCACAGCATTGTAGATCTCCATTATATCACTGCAGTCAGGTTTGCTAAAGACACATAGCATTCCGCATTTATCATCATCATCATCATTTTCCACACAGGGTGTCTTAAACAGGTTCTTTCGGCAAAGAACTCACTTGATAAACATCAGTAGGACATCAGTGATTACTTTTGCAGAGTGGACAATTTTGCTCCTCGGCTCGTTGAACGTTCTTGCATTGTGTAAAATGTATCGGACATCCCAAACCAAAGCCGATATCCGTCTGGGCAAAAAAAAAAAAAAAAAAGAATGAAGTTTCGAGGTGAGCCACTGTACCACTTTTCATCCTCATACTTTCAAGAGAAATGAGCTTTACCTGTAGAACCTGTTCACCAGCCGCATCCTAATGGTGGCCAGGTCGGTGGGGTAGGCAACCACAGTGCAGTACGTGGGATACTGGACAATGTCTACTGGGCCAGTGAATGGTGCTGCAATGTCTGGTCACACACACACACACACACACACACACACACACACACACACACACACACACACACACACACACACACACACA
>JABJVR010000032.1:4228520-4263027 GCA_025773905.1 Chitala chitala
TGTCTACTGGGACAGTGTTTTTTTCTGCAATGTCTGTTCACACACACACACACACACACACACACACACACACACACACACACACACACACCAGTCGGATGCAAGTTCAAGCAAAGATGCCAGCTGCTGTCTTTTGCTCAAACAAGTCATTGAGTTTGAAGCTGCCAACTGTCAGATTTACACGAAAGTGTTAACTGCAAGAATTTAAATGGTGATACATTTACTAAGAACAGAATTACCATTTTGCTATAGTTTAGCCTTCAGCTGTCAGTAGATACTCCATCACCTAGTTTAATCTACTTTCTTAAAGTACCAAGAAAACCGGTATAAGGCACTAACTGTCAAATGTGACTAACACACAAAAAAAAAAAGTCAGCAGTACAAGTTCTTTGTAAAGCGCATCGGGCACCATGTCTTCTGGACAGATAATCTATGACAAATCAAGTACAACGTGTAGCTGGCCGTTGACCAGAGTCACTAGAGCTGACCTATGGTCATGAGCTGGTCGATGGCGGTGATGACACGCTCGCACTCCTCATCCCGGCTCCTCGCCCCCCACTCGCCCTCCAGGGGCTTGTACATGAGGTCGCTCATCTCGTCAGCTGTCACCGGGACTCCTCCGCCCACGGCCTCCGGGTGCTGAGCTAAAATAAGAACCAACAAGTGTGCTTCGCTACCCATGCAACGTGCCAATGGTCGCGCCCACACTTCATAACCATTTCTCACATGAACAGTTGCAATTTATGAGGCGGAGCAGCTCACGACTCTGACAAACTGCGCATGCAAAACCAAGCCGTGGGAGTTGGGTCCACTTTTGTCTGAAACACCAGATGGCAGCTACATTTGTGTTCATTGTTCAGAAAGAGGTACCGTTTTCAGGGATGGCCTCCACATCCCAGGGGCTTAGCTTCTCGATTTCTCCGTTATCCCACCTGTTAGAGAAACAAAGGGATGCTAAATCAAGGAATAAAAACCACCCACCTTAATCAGAGTGTCCATAACAGAGACCGCCACACAAACACTGTTGACAGACTGCAGTAAATTATTCTCACTTGACTTTGAAACACTGGAAGTGACTGTCGGGGTACTCCTGCTGGTACGGCTCCTGGCACACCACGCTCCCGAACCACCACGCATCGTCGATCACCGAGCGGAACCTGTCGTCTGCAACACAGCACGGACACACCTTCAGCAGTACTCCCGGAAGCAATACGGTGACCTGACACTTTTCAACGCGGTGGCGCCAAGCACCAGAGACTCGGGCCGAAGGCCGGACACTCACTTGACTGCCACACGCGCTGGCAGGCCTCATCGTAACTCTGCTTGAGCACGAGGAAGTCGATCACATCCGGCATGTCGTGGTACCTGCAAGTTCAACAGAGACTCTGACACATGCTCCTTCAACTGTCTGCTGGCTGAACTGAAAACACAGAGTCCCTTCAACTCCCACTCGCCACACTAACGTGCAAGTTTCTTACTTGATAGAGAACGACTTGGTGATTTGGCTGGTGCCAGGGTCAATGAAAGACAGCTTCAGACAGCACAGAGTGGGTGGGCACACTTCGTACTTAATACCAGTTATTTTTACCAACTCTTGGTCCTACAGAAGGGAAATGGAGGGGCGTCACATGTAAACCACTAGAAAGCATCTGAGCAAAATAAAATAACAGAGAGGCCTTGATTGCTTTGCATATTGAAACAGCAACGTAGGCCAGAACGTTCTTGTCCCTAAGCAAGAAAGCGCACACAAATTACAAACAGATTCAAAATTAAAACACAGGACAGGATTAGGGGCCGGGGGGAGACCACACAACATCACACGCACACACCATTTGGTATAATCAAACAGAAAGTGGGCTAAACCACTCGCCTACCAAGAACTGTTACATCACACTTTTATGCACACAAAAACAAGCCGGCATGCATTTTAACACGCGTCAAGGCGCTCAGAAGAGAGGAATGCCCGCACCCTCAACTGCATCTTCTTCCACGGCTGCTTGTCCAGGTTCATCTTGTACAAGTTGTTCTTGGTTACAGCCTCCACGTAGGCTTCGTGACCCTGCCGGAAATATATCACCTAAGAGGAAAAACGGCACATTAGTGCAAAAGTCAGGGCCAAAAGGCCGCTTCAAGTGTGCTGGCAAAACCCTCGGCTTTTACCTCGTCACCCATCTGAGGGACAAAGGGAGACTTCCTCGGAATAACATCTGTAATCCACAAAGATGGCCGAAACTCGTTGGAGATTTCCCTGTTGATAGAGGGCCTGCTACTCTGGCGCTGTAATAAAAGTATAGGTTTAGTACAGAAGTTTAGTATTACGTTTCCAAATCCAAGACCTGTTTATTTCAAAGAGGTGGAGGGGAGAAACCCACCAATGACCACTAAAGGACTTTACCTTCACTGTTCTGCCCTTGGACTTCTTCTGTTTGTGAGGTTGGGTAGGTTGATCCTCTGCATCCTGGATTTCTTCTTCCTCCTCCTCCTCCTCTTCAGAGCTGACGATTCGGCGTCTCGCACGCCTTCTGGACAGCACAGGCGTGGGCGGCTGCATGTTGAACCCAGCGTCTGCCGTCCAGTCCGAATACTCGCTGGACGAACGGCTGCTAGAAACAGTAGGCAGCGGGACTGAACATGCTTATGCATACAAATCAAAAGTACTTCAAAATACATTAAATAAACCCCCCCCACACACACACACACACACACACACACACACACACACACACACACACACTCACCTTGAGCTGTCACTCGTCCAATCCTCCTCCAGATTTGAGGAGTCCATGTCACTGTCCATCTCAATGTCCTACAGCAGGAGAGATCAGCATCAGCAGAGTGCAGTGGAAATTTACTTATGCAAGAAGTGCGACGGTCTTCTGCATCACAACGTCCCCCAGCTTCCAGCACGTTAACGCAAACACGTTTCTCACGTGCAGCTTCACCCGACAGGGTAGCAATGCTGTAGCATCTCTGGAGAAGTCACCTCAGAGGTGGCAGTCTCCTCTCCTTCCTCGCAGGAAAACTCGATCAGCGTGTTCGCGGCAGAGCTGCGATTCCGGAAGCCTCGCTGCCGCTGCTTGCGGGCCTGATTGCGCTTCGGGCAAGGCGTTTCATCATCGGAGTCATCCTGGGACAGCAAAATCACCACATTGCCCATCCTCAAACGCCATCCACATCAGATCCAACACCAACAGCGTCAAGCGTGTCTCAGAGGTAGAACCAAGCTTGCTTCCTACCCTGCAACTTCCGTGCAGCGATTTGCATTTCTTTGCATTGTAAAGCGCCACCTCCTCCTCGCCCTTAGCCATTCTGAAGTCTTCCTGGAAGCTGAAAGAACAGCGTTCACCATGTTACTAGTGCCAAAAAAGGTGAACATGGCAAAAAACAAAGATAATAACATACTTGCAATTTCTTGCAGTTTATCAGGCCTCGGCTTCAATTACTAATACAGTTAAACAATCAGCATCTTGCACAAAAGCAACACCCAACATCCCTGTAAATCAAAGTGAAAACCCGGGGAGGCAGAGCCCCACCTGTAAGCGCTGGGACCCAACTCAGGCACCACCACCCTGCGCCTCCATGCCTGCAGGTCTCGCTCAGTGGCCATCTGGCTCCGCGGAGCATTCTGATGCATTTGCCGCACACCCTCCACCTGCCCGCTGCGCCGGAGGCCCACGCCTGGGGACAGCTGCGCCTCAAAGCCTCCACCTGCGGATGCTTTTAAAACGGGAACATCCGCCTTGATACTCACCTTCTGGTAAGTGCCGCGGACCAGCTTCACCGCCACACAGGGGAGGTAGCCACCTGCACAGTTAAACGGGCTCATACCTCTCCGTGGCGTGCTGGGCTCGGCAGGCGGGCCAGCCACATCAGGACGGTTTCGCTGGTCTTGCTGCTCCTGCAGCTGCCGGATGGCATGGTCTAAGATGCTGGATTGGGCACCGACCTCCTCCTGGTCATGCGTCTGCTGGCTGATCACCTGCTCCACCACCTCTCCGTCACCTGACGGTGACACCCGCCGTGACGGCTTTCCAACGATTCCTCAACACTCACGAGAGCAACTTTGAGCTCAAAAAACACCAAGGGCTAAAACCTCAACCTAACAAAACCGAGGTTACCTTCCCTTTTAAAAAGTGCAAAAAAAATACCGAATGTTAACGTAGAACTAAACATACTTGTAGCAACGTAGCCCAGCTGTGGCACCAGGTGCTCATCGGCAATGTTCTCCCTCCCTGGGACCAGCCTCTGGTATCGGGGTGGGTGGGGGTTGCCGTCCACGTCAACCAAGAAGGGCGGGGGCATGAGGTGGGGCGCCTGCTGCGTCTGCTCGTCCAGCACATAACCGTTGGCATCCCGGATCAGCGGCCGATAGTCCGTATGAAAGAACACCTGATCTGGGAGCTGGTACAAGCACATCCATCTTCAGCCCATTTGCAGCAACCATGATTAACAGCAGCACCGCACTTTCACTTAACAGAGCTAGCCCAACCTGGCAATTACTCCCATTTTAGTAACAAAACATAACCTCAAACCCACACAACATAACAAGCACTACAGCATTCTACAGCTAATCAAAACAAGTTGATTTCACAGCTGAATTAAGAACGAACTCATTAGCTTACCTTTTCATAAGACTTAGGACTCCCGAAGCCAAAAATGACCAGATGGCCGTGAGAGTCTGTGCAAGCAAAACGCTGGCCATCGGGGGAAAACTTGCAGTCATACACAGCCCCGTGTCCCTGCCCTTCAATCTGCATGGGTAGAGCAAGACAACCATGATCATCAGGGCTCAACATGCAAAAAAGTACAAAATACAAAGTGACGTTCCAACAAGAATGGTACCATATTAAAGTGCTGCTGGGTCTTAGTGCCCCTGGTGATGTCCCAGATGAAGAGATTCCCATCATGCCCTGCTGACAGCATGATTCTGGGGTCCAATGGATGTGGCTCCAGCACAAACACTTCCGCCTCATGTCCCTGGAGAACATTCGTCATGTTAACAAAATGTTAGAACATCCAAACTTCCAGAGGCAAGGTTAAAAACTTTACTTCATTTTCCTAACAATGGACACAGACACACACACACCTCTGAACTGCAATTACTTAAATACTGAGAAGCGTCTCACTTTTAAGATGTGAAGCAGCTGCCCCGTGTACGAGTTCCACACTTTGAGCAAGTGGTTGTTAACAGCCGTAATAACCGTGTTGTCGTGCCGATCCCACGACACCATCGTCACTTTGGACTTGAAGAAGCTCTCCTCGTCTGGCTGATGCTGTGGGCTGTGCAGGAAGAGGCAGATCAAGTCAGGGCTTGAGCTGAGGACCTCAAAACGTGGCACTGGCAACTCAGTTCCAAACGGTGCCAGGACAACTAGCGCACCGTGCCCCTACCCCACGAGAGTGGCGGACATGTCCAGCAGGCAGCTTCTCCACTGCTGGTTGTGCCACAGACGCCATATTCGGGCCGTGCCATCCCGGCTGCCGCTCACAAACCTGAGGACAAAAATCAAAAACGGTCAAACACCTCCGTTCCCTTACCCCGGCAGCTTTCGATCACAACAGCGCATAACGACGGCGATGCCTCATTGGCTTCATTGTAACTGAGCTTGTGTCTGTGGGTTCGCGTGTAAAAATGTTAACGCGCGCACATGCTTTCTGCGTACCTCTCCCCAGAGTGACAGAACTGGATGCTGTCGACCTTGTCCTACAATGTTAAGGGGAAAAATTAGCTGTAATACACAAAGTACACGGTCACATTAAAAACGTGGGGAAAGACAAAATGGCAGTTTAATCAAAGGTTAAGCTAATCAAGCGTTTGTGTATCGACTCCCAAACCAAAAACATACCGTATGTGCATCAAGTTCTGCTATTTTTTCTGGGATCCCGCAGCCCAGGTAATAAATTCTGATAACATGATCAGTGCTTCCTGTTGCCAAGAACATGCCACCTAGAGTTTCACAAAAATTAAAAAAAAAAAAAAAAAGTTAGTGACATTTCATGAACAAAAACTGAGAACACAGCCACATGAAATTATGCGTCAGTTCTACCTTTAGCACTGTGCTTAATTAGTTCTGAAACAAACACACACTATATTGAACTAAAGACGCAGCTTGGAGTCCCTCTCACTGTACCTGCACTGAATGAGGAGCAGATCATCTGAACGCCTGGTCTTGGTCTTTCTGTAAACTTTTGTGGCCGATCACTACGAGAGCAAAGCATATCAGAGCAAGATTTTGACATCACGTTACTTGTTAAGTTAACAGAACCCTGAAGCGTTTCAAGGCAGCCTTTTGCCAAAACCAGAGCACAAA
This sequence comes from Chitala chitala, assembly GCA_025773905.1. NCBI lineage: Eukaryota > Metazoa > Chordata > Actinopteri > Osteoglossiformes > Notopteridae > Chitala > Chitala chitala. The sequence continues at coordinate 4,234,832 of JABJVR010000032.1, forward strand.
ACCCATCTACTGCAAAGCAACGCATCAAACGGAGCTTACCTGAACTTGACAATGTTATTAACATCCCATTGCCAGAAGCAAACTGTCGCGTCAGTGCCCGTGGAAACCATATACCTCTTTGACCCCTTGGCATATGGTGAAAACTTAAAAAACAACAAGTTAGTTAGTTTTTTGTTTTTTTTTAAACGCATGCACGGAAAACAGGACGGGACACCTACCTGGAGGGATGTGATGGAGCCGCTGTGGCCCTGCAGGACGGCCACAGGCGCACAGGTGCGGAGGCACCACACTCGGATCGTTTTGTCGCAGCTGCCAGCAGCTATGAGTGTGTTCTCGAAGTTGACGGCGAGGTCGGAAATCTCCGCCGAGTGCCCTCGCAACGTGGACTGGAGCCTCCCGTCAAAAGAGGACCAGATCTTCACAAGGCAGTCATCAGATCCCTGGGGAGCAGGCAAAGAATCGGGACCATAGATGACGATGCAGCGGCATACGGACACAAGGGAGCATGCTGCAACCACAAAGCTGTTATCTCCAATCACAACTGTAAATAGGTTTTGGAACTAAAGAACAGGGACATTTTGTAAATGCATTCTACATACAACTGGAATATATTCTAAATTAGTCACAGACCGGTTTGAGTACCAAAACCCAGTCTTTTTCAGCACATCACAATACAATGTTTTCCTATTATACATAACACAGAAAACGGCCGTTTTACCCGATTACGTTACAGAAAGACTGTCAATACATTACTGCTCTGGTTGACCCACACAAGAGAGAACTTTCTTTAAATGCAACTCACCGTGAAAATCCTGAGGCCAGTTCGGTCAAAAGCAACGCAATACACGGCGGAAAGGTGGCCCAGAATCCTCCTGTGCATCTTCATGTGCTGATAATTGCTCACGGGGTTAACGAAGCTGTACCTCTGGGTGCCCGTCAGCTCTCTGCCCCAACGCACTGATGCTGGTCACAGCACGGACACAAAACAGGCAGGTCCTGTCACAGCTGCACTGTTAAAAGGCACCCAGTTGTAAAGGAGGAGGAAACGGCAAGACAGAGAGGCCTACCCAGGTTTGGTGGATCCCTATGACTTAACGGCAGCTCCGGTGGTCTTCCCCTGTGTAATGCTGCGAAGAAAGAGCTTTTCCACTCGGTCTGTCTGCAGCCTTCGAGAAAACATTAACGCAATTTTTTTTTTAAAAGCGTTACAAACCATGGCACCGACTCAAAAAACATCGGGCACTGTGTTTGAGCCATGAGAGAACCTCACCTTTAGCCATGCTGAGCAGAGAGTGTCGCCCTGTCCCCAACAGGGATCGCACACCAGACACCCTGGAGGGCACTTCTCTGTCCAGAATCGGACTGATCTGCTTGCAGATCTGCAGCAGGTGGTCCGGTGCGAGGTGCCTGTTGGCTGCCACCTGGGAAACAGAGGTTTAGCACTTTTACTTCTCTGTAGAAAACTTTAATACTATAGTGAAGATGCTTTAACTAAGTAGCGTCTGTTGCATTAAGCACAATATCAAAACCCACATCTTTGCCGTGGGTCTGAGTTGTTGCAAGCGGCTTCAACAGACCCATACAGAAATCGTAACACAAAAGGCTAAGGTAAAAGAGACAGAGGCCTCTCTTTTCAGTTTAACTAACGTAAGACTATATGACTAATTTAACCAATCCTTGAGCTCATCACTGCCATGTCACAGTTTCTGTGCAGTGATTGACTGCAATGCAGGTATTGTCATTTGATTCACCTGCTGTACATTGGGCAAAATATAGTACATTATGAAAACCATATACTTTCCACAACGATAAACCAGGCTTATCTGCCTTCGGTGTCTCATGTAATCTATACAATTTTATATCCTCAAATACCACCAAACATCCACGACCAGCGTCATCTAATATTTAAACTGACAGAATAAGAACCTCCTTCAACCCAAGACCACTAACTAGAACCCGCTCAATCTTTAAAATGAAAAGAAAAAAATATATATATATCAGAGCACGAAGCTTAACCGCAGACTTGTACACACAGCGTTTATCTGACATTGTAAGACAAATGTATGCAATTAAAAGTAATAACGAAAAGTGCAAAATCACTTTGCTAGTGAAAATTCAAAGCTACGCTAAGACTGGAATGCAAAATTTTACTTTTAAACGGAATTCTGTTTTTGTTGTAGCCTGTGACGAGTTTATTTTGGTTTTCTAAAGCAGCATAGGTAATATACGGATCCGAAAGGAAATCAGTGATTTCTACAAACAGAAATACATTTTTATACACCCTCAGCGAAGGCAAAGTTTGAATTTTAAATCGCAATGTATAATTTGCTGTGAACCTCCTTCCTGGGCTTGCATTCTGCTAGTGGTTTTTAAATCGATATACGTCAGGTCTTTCCATATACCGTAATTACAATGCAGGTTAGCTGATGCCTTAACACCAACACGTTTTATGATCAAAGTGAGATCAGTAACAATAACACCTTGCGGTGTTAAATTATAAATGATTGGGAAACAATTAAAAGGAAAAATCCAAGAGGATCGCGGCTTTTATTAGACACACAAACAGCGAGAAGCTGCTTAAAATAAGGCCGCGTCGGCAGACCTTGTCTGCCGCGAGCTCGCACGCACATAAACGCCTTTGATCTCTGCTAGAAAAGGCACAGAACACTTTATTATTAACAGTTAAGCAGCATCGACCAATCACAGCGCAGGTCACAAGCAAAATAATATTGCGAAAGTAAAACAAGATGGCAGATTGGCCCATAGATCCAAACGACTCGCCCCGCCCCCAGGAATCCCCACCCTATCTGCAATACAACACTTCGAACAAAATGTAGTCCCCAATCTAATCATGTTTCTGCAGTTCTTAACCAACCTAAGTTAATTTGTTTACGCTAGTCTCAAAGCCCTGACGTACACAACGAACCAGAATTAGTACACCACAATCACATAGCGGTACAATCTGTGGTACTACTGCGGATACACCCCGAAACAAAGTAATTGCAGTAGAATTAGTGAAATTTTAAGTAAAGTGACAATAAAATTAATATTTATCGCTCAAATGAAACACTTACCACATCTTCGTACGATCTTGGATGCTCATTTCCTTTCCAATCCAATCTGTTCGGTAGGAGCTATTTTGTTAAAAAAAATAACAATGTTAGCCCGAATTGTAAAATTGCAATGAAAGTACATCGCTACAATCCGAAATTAGTTTGGAAACGGCATGTGATGTCAAACGACAGAGACACTGTCATACAGCAGGTTTTTTTAAACAAAAGTCGGGCTTTGCAAGTTTTGCGTCCCAGTCCTAAGATACAGCAAAAGGCAGACAGCGACAGCTCGTTTTGGAACGGCACACACCTGATATTCTTCCAGTTCGTTCGCTAGAACCTGAAATATATCAAAATCGGATTTCGCTGTTATCAGGAACATCTCCAAAAATAATCAAACTAACATTTTTATACACTCGAAAATAAACTATGTAGCTCGTCTGGAATCGAACCACTGCTCACCTCAGCCGCTTTCCGACAGGGACCAGTTGTTAAATAACGCGAAATAAGGTAATATAGCTCTGAATGGAAACAATAAAATATTAAAAGACATGGTTATATACATATTAATAAACACTTTACATATTCAAAAATGCATTTACTTTATTGAGCCTTACCCGATTCAAGGAGCGAAATATTCTGTTTTTTGGCCATTGAATCGGCCATAGTTAGATGGGATAAATTTTAATCGAACTTGTTGTTACTGATAGACTCATATATTTATTTAATTTCGGCTGCACTGCTCTGACCCCCTCCTTGGTCGCTCCCGCTTTCTATTGAGCCAGTTTTCAGTCGCCATTGGAAGGACGAGGCCTCGGCTTTACGGGATGCTTCCGCCCGAAGAGAGGAAACAGGGGGTGGGGGGATTAAAAAAAACACGCTTGCTTTAAGTATAAAACAAAGGAGGAGCGCAGCTGTTTTGACAGAAGGCTTCCTGAGGTTTAACGAGTAGAATGATGATGCTGCTGTTTGGTTTTAAAGTATGGTATCGACATTAAATTCCCCTAAAAGTGATTTTTTTGTGAAGTTATGTCGAACGTCTTGGGCGGTGACGTCATAAATAATGGCGACAAAAAGGCACCGTCTGATGTAGCAGTCTTCGTGGTACATTGTATCTAATGTTCAAGACAGGATTGCCTTTAAGTTAATTATTAATAATAATATTACTATTATTATTATTAATAATAATTATTATTATTAACAACATGGGGGCGTTTTAGTGATTTTAAAAATGTTCGTAACCATTTCATACATTTTTGTAAATAAATCGTTACCATATGTTTCCTTTAATGGTGTTTATATTATTGTTTGTATAAAACACTTTTGCCAAAGACATTGTTCTCGTTTAACACTTACAAGTAATCTGCTATCAGTTTTAATTATTATTTTGAATGGCCAAATTTTTAAAAATTAAATACAGTTTGGTTTTCACATGGTACTTATCTGTGAAAATGTTGGTTTTATAATTGCATGACTGATTCATTTGTTAAACGTATCATTCACCTTTGAATATCGGTAAAATGACACGTTTTCTAAATGTAGATACAACTTCATTCTTTGTAATTGAACAAGCTTTACTTTTTGTGTTATAAATACAAAGGCAAGAAACTGAAAATTGGACACTTTATTCTGAGAAATCATTACTAAATAGACCTCTGTTGTGATATATTTGAATTGCCTATTCGAAAAGCAAGACTGAAAGGTGAATTAATTGTAGTAGTTGGTAAATAATTGTCGGCCATTTGTATTTGAAGTACATGACAGATATAAGTAATAAAATCTTTAAATAATAATGTAATAAACATTTTTAATGTTAGGTATTTTCGGGATACGTAATAGTGTGCATGGTCAATTTTATTATCTGAAAATGTATACAAAAACGTGTTTTTATCTATTTAATGTTATGACCGCATTTTACGTGACGTAGTGCTGAACTACCCGTAAAACGACAAGACACTAATTTAGTGTGCAGTTTATGAAATAGAAAAAAGTTTTTTAGATTTTAATCTAGTAGGTAAGACTTTTGAACAAATCAGTCAGTCGAAATATTTACGTATTTAATACTATTCTACTTTTTATGAACGCTTAAAATAACTGCAGCTTATGACGACGAAAACGTTTCAAGAAAAACATTCTCAAACGTGCATAATATACAGTAATGTGCAGTACATAATTTTAGAAACCCAACACCTAATCTTTAACGTAAAAAAGCAGCCCGAAACACATAAGTAGATGAAAACTGCGGTACAACTGCAATATGCATAACGCTTCACATCTGTCGCTGGTGTGCTTAGTAGTATGTAAGTGAGTTGAACCGGCAGTTAGTCATTGTAATTCAACACAAATTAAGTCATAAATGTTGCTTAAATCTTTCACTGTGGTTTACATTGTTTGAATATATTGCCACTATCGTATTTATAAATACACTGTAAAATTATAATCACTAATTTATGTTCTTATTTTGGTTTTTCTTTCTTATATCTGATAACGTTATTGAAATTAAAACCATATGCACTACCTTAACACCTTAGAAATGTTACAGTGATATGTGAAATAATAGGTGTTGAGGTAAATATTTGCAAGACTGGTAAATTGGGATGGTAAGTATGATTATTAATAAAAATAATGTTAATACCAAAGTTCCTAACCTATTTCTATCTATTCGATCTATTGTAAAGAAAAATAAGTAGAGCAATGTCTAATATTACCTTTTTAGTGATTACAATCGAAACGCTTTCACACTGGTCTATACTCATAAGTGCAGCAATTTATAAATTCAAACCTGTAATCACAGTCCAACTTGTGGAAGGAAATATTAAAATATCCATTCAAAAAATTTCTATAACAATTATTATAGAGGTAATAAGCCTTATGAGTCCATAATTTGTAATTTTCTTAAGAAAATACAGTTTATGTAAAATAAAGTGAAGGACCACTGTGATTAATGTTTTAAGATCAGACTACATAATTTACAGATCAACATCCAGTGAAAATACATAGTATAAGCAATCCAGTGGATATTTACTTGTACATTCAAGGTACAAATTTCCATGCTTATTAACATCATAGTTCAGTTGTCAAAATCCTATGAAGAAACAATTTATTTATAATGTATGAAAGTCTTTTATGTCAGATTAGTCCAATCCTAATTTTAGGATCATTGCACGTATAGCAACGTGTACATCAATGTAACGCATAACACTGAAATATCCACTCTTACTTTGTATGTATTAATTTCTCTCATGCTACAGGAAACATCACATGGAAGTTTGACAGCAAATAAATTAATTTCTTGGACGGGGTGGTGGAATTGTTAAAAAATTACAAGACACCAATTCTCACATTTGGGGCAAGGTACACCACTATGAATTATGCCAAGTGATAAAGTATCTTCTCCTGGGAAAATTGGGGTGATCTTCTCAAAGGATATACTCCACCCAAGGGGAAAGTTCAGCACTGAAGAGTTCACACCCACTTGAGTGGGTATGAAATCATAATTTAATTTACAATCCTAGTTTTAGTAAATGGAACTCCACTGTTTTTATTGCTATACCTTGCAATACTGTTACCTTATTAGCAATATTTTTTTTTCCAAATTTAATCAAATCAGACCATAACACTACCTTCCATCTATCTGTATTCCCTTTGACATTTGTTTTGCACGTCGCTTTAACACTTCCCAGATGCCAAAATGTTTCAGTTATAGCAAAAGATAACAGGGAATAGTACAGTTCATCTGCAAATCAACAATAGGCTTTATTTTGAAATTTACTCAGATTAAAGTTTGCTGGGGGGGATTACCATGCTTAAAGGAGTCTATTTGGGTAGCACACACAAGTTTAACTTTCAGGTTGTATGGTAATACGGAACAATTTACCAAGTAATGTCAAGTTCGGCTTACTCCTTATTCTCTGCCAAATAAAACTACAAGTACAAAAGTTACAACCAATTCTTTATTGGTTTTTATGCCAGTCATTACACAGACACAGCTACAAAGAAACTGTACATCTGAACTCATTACCTAAAACCCACATGTAAATATTGCTACTGCTGGCATGTTTACTTTACAGAAAAAGTGAAAAGTACACTCATCTGCTCTTAAACATCCCCAAAAAAGGAGCAAGTTTTCACCAATGTTCAACACTGTCAAGTTACATTAGCTTTGCTAATATTTGTATAACCCTCACGACGTACCATGACATACTGCATATAGGAATTTTTGAAAACCCCCTTTTCCACAGCAGCTATACAACGTTATTGCAATGCTATCACCAAAACAAAAACTCAACACACAAATGTACACGCCTGAAAAGGGACACTGCTGTACTACTGAAATAGGCTAATAATTCATGAAGACAACCGCAAGAGTAAGTTAACATTAACAGAACACAGCTTACAAACAGTCTAAAACTTTTATCATTATAAACAACAAAACAATGCATTACCCTTCAAAATAATTCAGTCCCAACCCCCCCCTTCCCCATACAAGTTACATATACTGTCCCTTATACAGCCTATGGAATGTTAGTCTCTCAGGAAAGCTCTCCGAGGTGTACAATGATTCCTGAACGGGACAAGATTGCATGATTTCAATGGTGGCAACCTGTCCAGCTCCAACCCATTTTTAAAGAAGAAAAAAAAAAATAATTCAACAGGTTGACCATATAATGAGCACAACATTTCTTTTGTCCAGAGATGTAAAAATGTGGGATGTAGTGGAATCCCTCTCCAAGTGTATTTTTGTCATTTTTAAAAAAATGCCTCTACAGTCAAACTATTAAAAAAACCTGCATTTAGAAAATAGTCGATAAAAATATTCCTCTGAATTGTACAAGAAAAGAGGTACAGGGAGCGCAGGTAAAAGATGTGGTAAAAGTGATGTTATTCGGCTTCCTTGTCCTTCTGTTCAGGTTCTTCCGTGGCTGCCGTTTCCTGAAGGTTCAAAAACAGATGCAAGTGTTCGCAACACTACAGGTTGTGTTGTGCCAATACAGTTAATACATCCAACACTTAATATGTGCAACTTCAAAAGGAAAAGCACATACACAAAACATTGTACTAAAACGCAACATTAAGGCCACGCTGTGCAACACGTGTCAAACAGACTTACATCTTCAGCCTTGGTTTCACCATTCTCTGCAGGCATCTCTTCTTTTTTCTCCTCTGCCTTGGCCTTTTCTACTTCCTTTGTCTTCTTAGGTTTTGCAGGTGCCTTCTGAAGTTTAAAAAGTGTTTATGAAGTCACCAGTATACATTACATATGCATGTTGTAACATTATCAGAAACCCAAACAACAGTTAATCTGTTGTCAGTCTTGGTGCCGGGATTGTTATTGTGTTGCTATTTTATACAAAAGGAATATTAATTACTTGCCTTTGGCTTGGGTTCAGACTTTGGTTGAGGTTTCTGTGAAATTAAAAAAGCATTACACACGCCTTAAGAACACAGTCAACATTAATCAATCAATCAATCAATCAATCCCTTTTAGCATATGCAATGTATAACATATTCACATACACACACTTATGTACGTACATCTCTCAATCTCTCAGACCTCCTCTTGGGCTGTAGAAAAAGGGGAAAAACGATCAAGTAAGCAACTGATCAACACAACAGTTCTAAATAAATGAGATCATGAAATCAGGATTGATATATGCTCTCAAAACAGATGTGTTACTGACCTCATTTGCTTCAGTGTCATTGCTTGCCTGTGTGGAAAGAGTTTAAATGTCAATCATTTGAAAATTCAATAAACTAGGACCAAAACAGTGTTATATGGATGTTTAGGGGAAGGGTAAACATTAATTAGATGATTATGCAATCTAACACTGTACTGGGTAATTGGATAGGTAAAACGTAATGCATAAACACCTAGAAGTAGCTCGTACCCTTCTGTAAAAACTCGAAAGACAATACACATATTCAAATCTAGTTAAACGTGTTGTAGAATAATGTAACGCACCCACGAGTGAGCAAAGGCACGGACTAGCCTGTCTCCTCCGCATTCATTCACTAATATACGGGGATTTGCTACATGAACGCATCCTCCGTTACGTCAACAAGCCTACCATGCCTTCCCGCCATGCATTCGAATTCACAACTCCGGCATCCTCAGCGATCCTCAAAACGGGTACGGAACATACCAGAATCCCTGGTAGCTAAGCACGTCCGATGACGGACGATTCGCCATTGCATAACAGCAGACACAGCTTGGGCAGAGCAATGCAAAGGAGAACGTGATCGTAAGCGCGCGCGCTTAAACAGCCCAAAACACAGATGTAAATGGGCGTGTATTTAAAGTGCGTTCACAAACAAAGCATTTTAAAAGCACAGCTCGGGTAAGTGGTGTGATGACAGGAACTAAGAACGAAATACTGGATCTTGCCATGTAGCTAGCGTTCTTCATGGATACACGGGCAGCCATGACACCATTAAACTACGTGCCCTTTCTGAACCGTAAGAAATAGCGTAGACTGTGCCGTGCAACATTTGCATGGGAATTATCCAAGCATTTGTATTCCCCTAAACAACCGATGATTTATAGATAAATGTGTTTTAAAATATACAACGTTATATGCATATTTTTGAAAACTTACGATATTTTAAAACGCAACATTTAGACCAAAGCCACGGGGTTACACCCCTTTGTTTAAACCTTAGCGAACGTAAAATTTAACAAACGATCACAAAATTGCACGCCTGCGCATGTTTTCTCGTGACTTAATCAACCATAAAAACACCAGTAACAACTCCAATTATTGCAACGCTAAGTAAAAAGGCGCCACTTCCCAAATCCACAGACGAACGTACATAAACCACTTGACCACGCTTAAGCGCTCAACGTAAGCGCTAATTTACTGCACGCAAAAGCAGCGCCCGCGCGCCGTACACATCTACTATATCCTAAAAACCATATATAAACGGCATAATTTAAAACATTTTTTGCACAAATCGACTTACTTTGTTTCTTTTCGGCATGGTTGATTTTCTTTAACGTTTTAAAATCGGGTAAAAGGAATTCAAATAAAGGTTTTCGAATTATATATCTTAATACTATCGGATCAGTAAATTTCAAATAACACCTTTCTATACACTGTAGCCAGTGTAAATGTCCTATCGGAACAGAAACTAGCTGAAACCGGATTGGATTCTCCCCCCTGCTCCCTTCTATTCATTATAGCACCAACCTGACGGGCAACCTACTCTCCGCCCCTTGTTGCCATTGATTGGCCTTTAGGACTCGTCAACATATTTTTAAATCATAGCAAGGTACCTGTGTGGGTAGGATTACATGCCAATCAGTTTGTATTTTTGCACAGTTGTTTTAGGGGGAGGGACGGTCCGTACTCGGGCATAGAAGTTGTACACTGCGCACTGTGTTGGTACAAAAATGTTAAAAGTATTTAGTGAGGCTAGGAAGGACACGCGTGTGCTGCTTTGCAGCCGTTTTAAGTCGGAGTTCGTTTCTACATTCAAACAATACTGCTTCACCATTTAGAAACAGTGTTACAAATGAATGCGTGCGAACTGCAATTGCATTTGCTTTTTAAGGGGTGTGCCTTTGTCACGTGACGTTTGCATTGAGAAAGGAAAATGGCGCGCGCTTACACTTGGGTGTCCAGCGCTGGCTGTTGTGCACCGTAACCAGATGATGTTACCTTGTCAACAAATTAAATTGCATGGTAATATATATCTTTTTGGCGTAGACCTCAAAATATAAAATAAAACATATTGTCCCCAATCAGATGACAGCTAAAAGCGTAGGATTGATTTCACTTCACAGGCTGGCAATATCCAGTAACCCATACATCATTTATTGTTTTTTTTTTTTGTCGTCTACGACGTATACAGGAAAGCAGTACAACACTAGTGTGAAAACACATCCAGGCATCATTTCCTTACATTAATCTCTCCTTTTTACGATAGCATTTTCATTACCCGCTCTGCCAGTAGTGTCTTAAACAGATACAGGGAGATTCTTTACAAACGTCATACCTACGTAAGAAAATCCGATACGTAACTAATGTACAATACAGTAGGCTAATTACGACGCAACGCAGCTGTCAATCATTTGGTTATTGTTATTTTGTCGGTACATTTCAGATTATTTAGGAGTTATATTTAAGTACGTTACGTATGTCACTGAATTTCTTTTCATAGTAACACTGAGGTTGATCTACTACATAAATGAACCGACGATGGTGCGGTTTATGTTTTTCTGTCAATTAATCACACAAAAGGCAGCTACATTAGGAAACCTTGTTAACGGGACTTGCTTTTTGTAAATCAGTTATGTTCGAAGTAAATATCCATTTAGTAATCTGCGTCTTAAAAGTACTGAGGAGAAAGTAAATATAGAAGCAGTGGGGATGACAGTGGTCCTGAAAAAGGTCTGAACCTGGTGTTTCTACATCACCTACTTCTGTTTAAACACTGCAGTCAAACTCTTATCCAATGCCTTGAATTGATAAACCCCCTCAACAAGCTCAGACTTGTGCTGATGTCAAGGGGGGCGCCCGGGACTCAAACCTGCAGCCTGCACAAAGTTACCAGGGAAGGTGATTAGTCTACTGCGTTAAAAAACCGAGTCTCCCACTTGGGACACTAATCTCATTCTTGTCTTGACTATGTGGGAATTCACACGGCAATACTTTCACATTTGTTACATTGACTCAGTTGTGCAGGGCTACTGGCAAATGTAGAGAGCTATCCCCTGAAGGCAGGAAACAGACTGTTTGCCTTGGGTTGAGGTCTGTGGCACTTCTGGGTCGTGTGACTTGCGCTCTGTGACATTCTGGCCATGTTCACGGGACTGTGGGAGCAGGTGCCTGACAGTGACTCACACTGAACCTACCCTAGTGTAGCCTCCTTCAGAAATGACTTGCGTTTCTGTGATGCATGGTAACTGGCTGTGGCATCAGCATGGACCCTGGAAAAAAACAGCTGTCCCATCTGCAGCTGTCCACTCCCGGGTCCACCCAGAAACAGAGAGGCCAATCATATACATCTGTACTGCCAAATCAGCAGTCGCCCTCTGCACCAAGGATCACCAAGGATAGTCTTGGGACAGAGATGCAGATGCTGAAACAGGCACTAGACTGCTATGAGATGGAGCTGCACTCGAAAGAGAAAGTTGTAACAGCAGCTCTTCCATTATCTCTGAGGAATCAAAATGGAGTTTTGCTGCCCAGTTTCAAAGGTACAGTATATTTTGAAAAATAAGTGGCAGAAACATTATTGCATACATACACTCACACTATCAACATTTATTGTCACGGAGGCCCTAATAAAGCAACTCACTGATAGGTGCCTGAACTCACCAGACATGACAGGGCCCAAGCCAGTGACATTTCCACCAATACAGCCAGGTGGGGGGCTCACACAGTGCATCGTCCCAGCCAACCTGCATTACATGGGGGTGTATGGCAACCAGGTGCAGAACCTGCAGCTACAACAGAACAGCACCAGCAGCAAAATCCAGTGGTTGGCCCGGGGGCTGGAACACTGTGAGGTGGAGCTGAAGCGTCTCCAGGATGCAGACCTGCCTCGAGGCCTGCTGCATTTAAAAAAAAAAAAAAGAGGCAGGCAGTTCAGAACCTGCTGCAGAGGGAACATAGCAACCACAGTGGGGGGAAAAAAACAGAAATAAAACTACATGAAAATTAAAACTAATTTCAGTAAAATCAAATTAAAACATACTTTTCTAAATGTACTAAAATAAAATGTGACATCAAAAAAAAAAAAAAACTTAAAAATGAAAATTTCAGAACTATAATATGCACGCAGAAATCACATACAGAAATCAATAATGTATGCCCTTTACTGCTAGGGAAAGACTCCAGGCCACCCATAGCCAACACTGGGATAAGGGATTTGATAATGGATAAGTGGAACTAGTGGTTCATTTGTAATGAGAAAAATAAAACCCAACAAAACCTACTTTTAACAAGCAAAACCAGCTATGTAATTTAACAAGGCATTGTCAAAACAAACACTTCCACAAACAAAACAAAAAAAAATACTTCTCAATTCCTGTACAAAAGGAGACTAGTTCATTTCAAACCACAGCTGCTATCAAGTTCTGCTGCTGTTCTATTTGTTCAAACTGCAGTCTGTGGAAACGTCCAGTTACAGCGTCCTTCATTCAGCCAATCAGATGGGTACAACTGATTAACCAGCTCAATGGTTTTCACCTGATCTGTACTCCTAGGCCAGAGGGAAGGCAACAGAAAAACATACACAATGCATAAGAATACAAACTCTTTCATTACAAATTCACTCTCTGAAATAATGTTCACATATTTCTGAAGTGTTTTGTGTGTCCCAGTTTTTGTACCATACTAAACTAAAATTATTTTCCAAGCACAGCTGGACAGAACATGGATTGTAAAGTATGCATGTATATATATAAAAGGGCACCTACCGTTGTCAGGGTTATAAGTAGTTGCTTCTAACTTATTTTCATCAGTTTTAACCTTGTTTAAATACCCTGATTTGGAGTGGGGCACCGTGGTATGTAGCCATATTCACCACAGTCCATTGTAATTACCCATTTGAGATCCCGGAACCTGAAAGCATTGTAAGAGCTGAACGTGTAATGCACCTCTTAGTGGAAGTGACTTAAGATTGTGAAAATTAAATTTTTTCTCATCAAAATATTTTTTCTGTTTATCTTTTTTTTTTTTTTGCAGCTGAAAAGGACACAGGTACAACAAAACCAGAAATGACATCACGTTTATATATCGCTAAATAGTTACAAATTCTTTACTGGTGAGATGGATTACTATGTAGTTAATTGTTTTACAGGAAAACATAGAAAATGGTGTGCATATGTACTTGTAAGTCACTTAGTTGAACATACAACCTTAATCAGTTCGAAATTGACCTTTTGGAGGACAGCTGTTTTTGAATCGACTGGAGCGGGTATTCTGAACGCTCGGGTCTTTCCACTTTTCCTGTTTTAACAATATCAAATCAAATATATAAAATATTTAATTTAAGTTTAAAAACTGCATTATTTGAACACATTGTGTCATTTTTCTAAATGTTTGACTCATTAAAAATCGAGCCATTATTTCGTTTAAAAACTTTAAATTGTCTAATTACGATTTTATAATTATCGCCCTCTGCTGGCTAATTTAGTGCTTACGGTTGCATTTTTTTGGAATATGAAGTGGTGACGCCATGGTTACAGTTAACATATAGATGCGCTATTTTTGCATTTACATTATTTACATGTATAGTTACGTTTGTCTGACTTACTTGGACCGATTTAGGCATCTTGTTAAGGTCTTTTTGCAGAATGCTAGATTTTTTTTTTCTAGCTTCAACATCTGTACCATTGTGCGGCTTATATGTTAAACAGTTCAGTTTTTCCGTAAGTCCTGGAATGTACACATTATCAAACGTTGCAAGTGTCTTACTAATCAAAGAAAAAAAAACATTTTTTATTTATTATATATGTTCAATAGTTAAAGATCTTACAATATCTACAAACATTCAAAAATAATATTACATATACAGAATCTGTTGTTATAAAAAGTTTTATATTTTTATCTGCTAGGTTTTATGAGGACTAGTTTTGCTTACCTGTGTTCTCAGTGAGCGCGAGGACACTGTCCCCCAAGCGGCGCTCTTCAGCCTGCGCAGAGTCCTTCATGTAAAGAACTTCGCTCTCGTCCTCTCGCAGCCCGTGAGACAGGTTATCGTGTTCAGTCGCTGTGTGCCCTCTGCTGCAGCGTCTGCACTACCTGCATCTCGTGTTTTGACGCACTAGCACTAGAGGCAGGTCTGCATGCCGGGGAGGCTTCGGCTCCACCTCACAGCTCTGCTCCAACGTCTGGATTTTGCGGCTGTTGCAGATCCAGTATTTGGGGGCCGAGCACACTTATGCAGCCCAGGTTGGTTTTGGACGGTGCGCTGCGCGGGTCCCCCCTGGGGCGGAGGTGTCAGTAGCTTGGGCACTGTCACCTCTGTTGTGTTCAGGCAGTGCACTGATTTATTGGGGGTTGCGTGAGAATAGATGTGAACAGATAAATTATACATAAGTTCACCTAATGATGCTTCTAAATGAACATCCCTTTAAAAATGTGCAACCTAACTACATTTCTTCTCCTCAGAGGTAAAAGAATAGCTGCCATTGCAACTGTTTGTGAATTGAACATATAGGCTATTCTTCTGGACTTTTTGACCAGGTCTCATCGATGTCCTTCAGACTACAGGTGTCCAAACTGGAATGCGTGATGGTGTCACATGATGTAAAGCGCTCCAAACAAGAGCTGCTGTATTCTGAACAGCACGTGTCTGCGTCCTCATATACCTCTCACTGTCGAAACACTCCTAGTACATTGGATAGGATTTTAAAGTCATTCTTCAAAGGCAGGTCCAAGCCAGCCGTCAGCACTCAAAGACATGTAAGGGTTTATTTAATATTTACAACGTATATTCTACTACTGTTCTTTCAATAAGAATCCAGTATTTGGATGACATTTCATAGTTATGGGCTTCAAACGTTACTAGTTCAAACTTTTTTTTCCCTCTCACATGCCATGTGTAAACATAAAAAGTATTCTTGATTTTGACAGTGTCACAAAATAATATAAAACAAAAAGAGTGGAACAGAGTGGAACAATGACATGCCACAATTGTGGTTCTAATTAATTATTTGTTTGTTGATCTTTAGTTTGTTTTGTTTTTATATCAGTCTATCCATACGTGCGCTAAAAAAGGAGTAGAAAGTAACTTCTAACAGTGCTTTCAGACAGATTGCAGAATCTGCCAATCACCTCGTTGGTACAGAGCCCCCAAGACACAAACCCACCAATCCCGCTTTGAACCGTATCTTTTAGAATTGAAATAGCCGGAGGGGACGGGGGGGACGGAGGGACGGAGGGGGGTGATCCAAGTGAAATGCCTCGCGGGCGCCCTTTAACTTTGGGACGCAGCCTGTGTCTTTAAAAACTCCAGTGTCCCGCTTTGTTAATAACAAGAGTGCAAAATGGTTATTAAAGTGTTTTTGGCTTCTTTGTCGGGATCCACAGCGGTAAGAATGTATATTAATTCGGCGCTTTGCGTTTAAAATATATTTTTTGACATCCGATAGATTTTATATTGTGTCTTCTTTGTTGTTTTTATGACTTCCATCTCCGAATTAACTCTAATAATTTTATAATGACATACGTCTGTGCTTTATTAAATATTAGAATTCGTTTCATTATAGAAGATCTAAATGTAAGAGTGGACATATGTGTGTGACGGATTTGTTTCACAACGAATATACAACAACGTAAAAGTGTGCAGGAGAGCCAACGTTTTGTATAACTGATAAAATGTATCATATATAACGTTTAATGATAACTTCAGAGTACGTCTTTAAACTGTTAAACTGTGTCCAATATTAGCCACAGTAATACAGTATGTGTGACAGACCAGGGCTGGCGTAGTCATTCTCAGTTTCCTTATATATCTCTCCGCTCTGGTTGAGCTCACATTCCAAACCTGCAACAGCAATCTGCCTAGGAGCCACGCGGGTTTTCCCACCAGATTCTTCCAGAATCCTTTTGTACGAATCAGTGTGTTAGACAGAACATTGTATCCAGTCTGCTTGAAGTTCAATGAGAATGAGTTCTGACAATTTACCTCACTTCACTGAGGATAATTTTAGTTTCAGTCTCTGCAAAGCACGTCCTTCTATTGCTGGCTGCACTAAGCTCTTCAACAGTTTAACTTGCATTTAAATTAAAGCTGTGGAAGAAAGGGAGTTGTTTGGTAGTTATTTGGTTAGTTCTTTGTCATTCTTTGCACAAATGAAAAGCAAATTTGGATTGAGGGAACAAAGTGTGTGTGTGTGTGTGTGTGTGTGTGTGTGTGTGTGTATGGATCATGGATGAATCAGACACTCTTGTGTTCATGGAGTGTGCACAATCTGCATATGCATATCTGTTTTTTTTTTTTCCCACAGCCTGAAGATACGCAATTCAGGTCAAATGAATGCTCACTTGCACATGTACATACGTGTGTGTGAATGTATGAATGAGTGTGTGTTTTTATATAAAGGCCCTGCATCTATGGCTTTTCGGCACATCATATTTCATTCTGCTCAGGAAAGCTCCATTCTCCAAGAAATTATCGTAAATTAAATAAACAATTGCAAAATGAATGAATGAAATACACTGATTGGTGCAGTGCTTTTTAAATGAAATAGCTTGAAAAAGAACCAAAACCATACCTTCAGTAAACACCTGTCTTTGTTCTCAGATCAAAAAGAAGCAACAGGATGTCTTGGGCTTCTTGGAGGCCCTCAAGATCGAGTACACACAACTGGACATTGCGTCCAACGAGGAGAACCGCACGTGGATGAGGGAGAATGTACCGGGTGAGAGGAAACCCAGCAATGGAATTCCACTGCCTCCACAGATCTTCAACGGGGAGCAGTACTGTGGGGTGAGGGCTGCCCTCTGGACATGTGAACATCAGGGGTTGCTCAACATTGTAGACCACTAATCAGGGGAGACCACATCTAGGCTTTTCAGCCCGCAGACCTACAAGCACACGACTAGCCTTTGAAACAGCATCGGTGTTGGGTCATTTTCTGTGGTTTAAATTGAAAGCATCTAGTCCAAGGCTGATCAACAGCAAAACCAGCCTTACTAAGCAAAGCTGTTAATGGTCATTCTTTGCTTTTTTCTTACAGGACTATGACACGTTTTTTGAAGCCAAGGAAGAAAATCAGGTGTTTGAATTTCTGGGTCTTCCTCCTCCTGCAGGATTAAAGGTTAGGATATTTATTTCCTTCTCTTGCTGTCAAACAGTCTGGAGAGCACGTTGTCACACTGGCTTTATTCCACTGTTAAATGAAGTTAATATGAAAATGCTGATTTGTTTTCTAGTTTCAGAATAAAATATCAGCCAGGCACACAATGTTCAAACAATATTAAATTGACATTGAACACAAGACGTACATCTCTTTCAAGCAAAAGAGTTCATATGGAGCAGAAAATGGAACGAGAAGATTTTAGGATTGAGACAGGAAAATTGGACACTGGATCTGAATGTATCACAGTGCCTAATTATCAGCAGCAGTGATGGGTAGGAATTTCAACAACAGCATGTTTACAGAAGCTGTCCAGAACACGTGACCACATGCTTTTAGAATCCAGCTACATAAAGAGCGACAGGAAAAGGCACCTATTTACTGTGAATGCACATTCTGTGGTCTCCAACACATGCCATGAAGGTGAGGAAGCAGAAAGGTTTGTTCTGGTTCCAGAAGCACTTCAGAGTCTGCTTACAGTCTGCTCACTCCTGTCCTGCAGAATGGTCCGGCCAAATGACTCGGTGACACGGGGGTGGTTATTCCTTTCCACCATTAACTTTTTGGTTCCACCATCTTTGTCTTTCCTCTTCAGTTAAAAGGGATTGTGTGAGATGCTCAACCACTTTTTCTGATCTGTGCTTTGCACAGAGTCTGTTTAAAATGACTGTATATACAGCATATTTTGGGATATTTGCAGTATACTTTTTGTATTGTAATTTTTTAATAATTTTCTGCCACATTAAGCCTATATTTCAGACAGTCTCAAGTATTGACCTGCTGCTATACGTGTTACTTCAACATCTAGTTTAAATATAAGGCTTTTATTTTTTGCTGTTTCAGTTGCTTTTGTAAGGTGTATACAATCAAATGTATTAGTATTTGCTGTAACGTATCAGTAAGTTGTTGCTAAACATCTTAAGTCAGTTGGCACCCTGTCAAGGGAATACCCTGTTTTGTCTTGTTAATCTTGTTGTCTTGTTGGACAAGCTCAAGGCTACCCACAATTCTGAAAAAGGATAAGCAGTTGGATACTGGATGGATGAATGGATGGTTCCTGAACAGTTTTAGTTTTAAAAATAAAGAAAACATACTTGGTTAGTATAGCGGGAAAAAATCCCTGGTATCACATTGGTATTTTCCAATACTTGATATCTTTATGCTTCTAATCAGTTAACGTACTTCAGGTGGTACCATTACCTGTGCGGGTGCTGGCCAGGAAGGCCAGGTGTGTTCATAGCTGGCTGTTCTGCTCCCTTCAGAAGCAGGAGGAGCCTTCAGGGGAGCCTAATAAGGAGGTCCTTGAAAGCTCTGCGGAGGCTGACAAAGAGCCCACTCTGGAGGACAGGAAGGACATAGAGGAGGAGGCACCAGACATGGATGTGTTAACGGAGGAGCCTGTGGCAGACAGTGTAATTTTCCAACAGTGGCCGGTTTAAGAGTGGAACTCATGTGTCCTCTTGGACCTTTAATCTTCTTAATCCTTCTTCCTCTTTCTCAGGGTCTTCATCTGACTTCTCGTTTGTAACCTCCATGACAATTCCAGCTAACTCACATTACAATAACCTTGGTTGTTTGTTCCTCCAGACTTTACGAACATCTAACTTCCTCTCCATCTACCGTTTAACCAAGTTAATCTTTGCCAAGTAACACTTACATAGGAATACACATAGGAAGGTTGTGTGGTGTGGCTGTGTTTTGCTCTGTAATCCATGAAATACTTGGGCAGGTCTGCAGATGTAATGGTCCCATTTCCTTTTTGTGATGTTTGGCTTCTGTATCTAACCTCCTAGACTCAGAGTCCTAGAGTTGACAGTGTAGTGAACCTACTGGCTCTGAACTGGCTGTGTTTGTCTTTTTCAGAGAAGGACCCAGAAAGAACAGAAGAAGGTACTGTTTGAAGCCCAGTCCGTCAATATTTCATCCCTATATTGTATACATGCTGTGATACCAAAATGTTTTTGTATGTTACTGGAGATCATGATGCAGTGTAGAGGATGGGAAATGTAAGCATTTCAGATCCTTTCAAAATAATATTTAATTTTGCAAGAGGACTAGATTGCATTTAAAGGAACCTCTTATGCTTGACCATCATTACCTTAATAGTGCCAAGAGACATTGCTAGTGGAGAAAATGTGTTCCTCTGAGACATGCTCTTATCAGTTGAGGGTAGTGTGCTCCATGCAGAGTTATCCTTGCCTTCAGGACATGCATGTAATTAAGGACAAGGACTTCATAGCATGTCTGGCCTAAAAGTGTACAGATTTTAATGATGCGTGTGTTCATATGGGGTGTGTAAATAGAGCCCCTGGGTAGTTTATTTAATGCTGTCAATCACTAGCTGCTTAAATTCACATCCCACTGGGTTAAACTGGGCACTGAGTGATTAGTGTTTTGAAAACTTCATGTTTCCCATAAGTGGGTTTGAAAAACCTTCATGCCTTGCATCGTTAATACTTGTAAGTTTGTATGAGGTTAATAGTGCCCTCATGCCTTGCACAGGAAGAAGAAGAAGAAGAAATAGAAGATGAAAGCGAGGAAGATGATGAGGCTAAGGTGCCGTAATGCTGTCCGCCCTCATTAAATTAGTCATGCGTTTATTTTAGCAGAGGCTCTTCTGGATCGTATGCAGTCCCATTTCTGATGGCTGCTTCAGTGTGGAGTTTATGTTGTGTTCGTCTCTGGCCTGTCTGACGGCTTCCTTGTGTGAGAGTCGGATGCTAATCTAAATGTCTACGGCACGAACGCATGGCATTCTCTTGGTTTATCCAGCGTGTCGCGCGTTTCCCCGTCTAAAGCCCCACTCTCATGGCAGTTTAATGTGCGTTTATCCAAATCAGATGGCTAACGTGTGTAGGTGTACGTCTCCTTTCAAAAAATATGATCTCAACAAGTGTCAGTAGAATATGGGAAAGGAAGATCCAAAAATAGCAACAAATTGAACACTGCACAAAATATTACATTAGCCAGTCGTTGAAGCCACAAACAGAAAACTTAATTGTCACAGTACAGGTATAAATTATTCTGAAGTGAGTGTTTAAATGGTTGGCATGTACTGTTTTTTTAAATGACATCAGTGACATCAGAGTAATTTTAATTACATTAAATTATATCAATTTGAAAACAAACTAAAATATAATGGCATCCTTATTTGGGTCAGAACGAACGTTTGTATGGACAGCCGTGATCTCTTTGCCCAGTAACCCCCCAGAAAGGAGCTTGGTGAGTGTAAAATTCACTGTCCACCTCTCAATGGAAAGCTGTAGCATGCTGTACTGACACTTTCGTGCTGTTAAATTATATTGAAGTTGTATTGTAGCTTGTGTTTGTTCTCTTAGGTGCATGGTGAGGGTTTGCTGTCAGCTGTTGATTGGCTTCGATTTGTGTTATGTAAACTGCCATATCTCTCAGAAGCACGATGTTAGCCTCTTCCCATCGTCTCTTCCCACCCCACAAGCCTTGTTTCCTGACAACATGATTTTTACACTGTGGTTGGCTGGCGCCCTGCTCTGGGTGTCCCCTGCACTGTGCCCTGTGCTTCCTGGGATGGGCTCCAGGCTTCCCGTGACCCTGAATTGGATAAATGGTATAGAGAATGGATGGATGGATGGATGATTTTTTTACACGATGGTTCTAACAACTTTCCCTATGTAGCCTCCGCACAAATGCAATACTCAGCATAAGTGCGCTGACCTCGCTAAAGGTTCGGTTACTGAAAACTGGCTGTGTGTCTCATACACTGCTGACTTAGACTATTACTACAGCATATAGATGGTGTATAATTAATGCTACAGTTTGATTTACGAATCATATATACTGCAAGCTATTTAGTGTGTCTGACATTTGGTGAGACAAGAGAAAGTGAACATGATACTTGGTGAACTACATGTGATTTCCCTTTAGAAAGAATAACATTAATGTTTCATATTTCATCATTGTCAGTTTTTCTTAGCGACGGTTTCCCCTTTATGACCTAATCTGCCCTTTGTGTTGTTTTGCTCTACATCTCTACACACGGTGTTTTTTTGTTCAGGAGGAAGAGGATCTGTGTATATCAGAGGTAATCTCACATGTGCGCCTCCGATTCCCTCTTTCTCCTTCTCCCACCTTCTTGTCGTGCTGCTGAGCCTTGCACTCAGTAGGAGGACACCACTGCATGTTCTTCTACCAAGGCTCCTGATGCCGTTTCTACATGTACTCACCTCTCATTTCCCTGCCTTTTTTTAAACTTTTTTCCACTTCTCTTCTTAGCTAAATGTTCTCCCGAATGCACACCCACATCCCCTTCCTCAATCACCTTCTTTATACTAAAATCACGTCCCCACTCTCATATTTGTCCACACTTCTGATACGGCTTGTTCCACCTTCCCAGGACGAGGAGGAATTGCAGCAGCTGAAGGTAGATCAGTGTGAATACTCTGTAGTCTAGCCTGCCCCCCCCACCTTTTAAACATTCCCTCACCCTGTACCATGTCTCCCTCAGCACAGCTTTTCTGACTTTGCAGAGAAAATACAGCCACTTAGTTAGCAGAGAGACACATCGTTAACGTAAAGGCGCAGTCTTACTTCACTCTAACTTGAACTTGCTGGTTGCTCCTGCCACCCCTCCATGCCTCATCCTTGCGACGTGACGTTTCCTGCGCGTGCCTTTTCACCCTCCCCTCCGTTTCTGACACAGGGCCGAGAGGACCCACTCGGCGAGGTAGTTTCCTATAGACGCGAAAGCTCCACCTCTGCAGTGACAATTGTCGTTCCTCCGCAGTGTACTTACCGAGGCTGGTGTGCATGATACCTGACCTTCAAACTGCCTTCCCCGCTAACAGCTTAGTCCACTATGCAGAATTGTAATGGTTTACAACGTTGCCCCCCCCCTTTCTCACAGTGACCTTCAGAACATACAGCATGATGTAGGAATGGTACTTTTATTTTACCTTCTTTTTTAGAGTGTGAACAAATTATGTCCCCTTTTTAGGAGGAAGAGGCCCCGGTGTCAGAGGTATATTTTGATTGTGTTCTGTGCCCCCAGCATGGTACGGGTAGTGACTTGGTATAGTTCCCTTGGGCAGCATGGGCACCCTGTCAGTGTGATTTTTTAACCACCTATGTGTACAGGTTTGTGACACAATCTCGGTTTTAATTTTGTTCTGATTTATTGGGTAATTGTACTTGAGTATTTTGAAACTGAAAGTGACATATTGCAGTTCCTGTTAAACTGCTTAAAACTGAAATAACCTTCTTGAATTTAAGAAGTGTTTTCGTGCTCTGATTGGACGAGTGGGCACATGTGACCTCACGTGGCTTGTGGGAAAGACTGTTTGCTGTATAAACTGGGGGCCACTACACTAGTAGTCAGTGACCTGGTTTCTTTGTGATTTGAAGCCTTCCTTCATGCTTATCTTCCCGTGTGACCAGAGACTCAAGTAGTCGTGTTCTGGAACTTGAAGGGCCAGTTCAGATGTTCTTTCCTTGACGTTTACTGTCCCTGCACCGTTTCATTGTTCAGCTTGCTTCTTCCAGACCTAACATCTCTAATGAATGATGTCTAGTTCCTTGTTAACTCCTAGATGTGCATGGGTCCTTGTGCGGGTGTGGGTACGTACTACCCAGAGCCTCTTTAAGGAGGACCCAGACCCCACTGTGCCTTCGGGTACCTCTGGCCATGATGTCACTGGTGCAGGAAGCCCGTCCCACCCCCATGACACTTGCCACCTCTTACCCATCTTTACTGACCAGAGCACCCTGAACTTCCACCCTTTTCCATACTAACATTTTCCCCTCCACCACCTGGTCTCTCAACGCTCTTTTTCTATCTTTATGCATATCAAGGAGGAAGAAGATGAAGAGGCAGATGCAGAGGTAGAAACGGCGGCCACTGAATGAAATCAGTACTAGCAGTGCTGCTATGTGGATGGCACTGAGTGCTGTACTAGCTGGTTGTTGCCCTCTGAAGATGATACAAAATTTTCTGTTTCTTGAGCAGCTGATTATTATTTTTTTTCCTTTTACAAAACGGAATATGTATTAGTTTCACAGTAGGCATTTCTTCTCTAGCAGCGTCCGTTCAAAATCAGTTATCATTTGGCAAACAATAAATCAAAGCAGTTCTGTTACTTTGAGCCTTAGAAACATGATTGACAAAATACTTGTTTGTTGCTTAAATAATAGTTTGTATTTTGTCATAATGATTTTTTTTTTTTATTTAACCACAGGATGAAGAGGATTAGTAAACCTTGGCTGCTGGAAGCTGCGTGTTCCCACGTTGTCAAGGTAATAAGCTTATTTTTAATGTAATACCATATCTGGCCACTGGGTGGCAAAATAACATTATCTAGCCACATGTCAAGATAGAAAAACCGCTATCGTGTTCGCGTTTAACAAGTCTGCACTAACATTGAATGACTTACACAGAAGACTGTGAATCCGAAAGCGTAATATTATGTTGCTGGAATTTTTCACGCAAGCAGGATGATTATACAAATAGAGCAGTTCTAATTCACTCATGCATGTGATTAGAAAACGTTTTTATTTTTGTTCTTAGAACCAATGAGCACTATATAAATGCACTATATAACTGTTTCTTTTACTTTGCTACATTTTCTGCCCATGGCAAACACATTGAAAATACACTGCGTGGTACGGATAAGATCACGACCCGAACTAGTGCAGTGTTAAAAATAACAGAACAAACACAGTGATGGCTGCTGTGAACGGTGATGCTGACGCGCAGGCCTCCCTCACCAGTATTGCTGTTTATAACACTTGCTTTAATGCGCTCTAGCGTCTCTGTCCTCCTAGGGACCCACCGCTGTTCGTTCCCAAGGCGGCAGAGGTGCATCACTGTTGCAGCTAATGACCTGCCCACGTCATTAGCCGCCGATAAAGGGCAGCTAGACCTTAACCCAGTAGGGTTCAGTTCTGCAGGTATCTCCCTGGTGCCCCGCTCCTCTGGTTTAACTCATTAGCGAGTGAAATTCTGTGGGTCTGCTCAGCCCTGGCCACAAATAAAGTGCAGTAAAACCCGTTGGGATGGCGTTCCTTTAAGATAAATAAAAATACAGGCATTTTGGCTCTTGGGTGTGCTAAAATAGACCGCAGCGTGGGTTCCTGGTACACATGCAGGTTCCCAGTCAAACTCAACACCTAAGTCCTCCAGTAAAACAATTAATTCCCTTATAGAATAGATCTGGGTTACTGTCGAAATACTGACATTGTTGGAGGGTTTACAGAGAGCTGGCAAGGCTGTGCTCTCTGTGCCTAGTTAATACTGGCACTTCTGCTCAGACGAGTCAGGCAAACAAACAAAAAAAGGCAGGCAGTAATGTTTGGTGCCATTTAACAGAAAGCACAGTGAAGTTTATCCTCAACCAGGTCAGGGCAGCAGCAAACGTGCAGTTCTAATAATGTGTCATAAATCATTCTTCTCTGCGGTTTTGCCAGCCTTTAAATCTGCACCCAATGCTGTTTTCCTGTTGAGAAGTACTGTTTACTGTGAGTATGTGCGGCAATGTCACTGTTCACGACTGCAGAGGAACACAAGCACGGGGGGGCGGGGGGAGTTCACTATGGCAGTCCAGCACCTTAGCTCTGTGTGAACTTAATTTTTTTCAGCTGAGATCCCACCCTTGTCAGCTTCTGGAAACACCTTCTGTCTCCGCACTTTCCACTGCCCCCCACTTCACCACTATCCAGTCCTTGTCATCGAGGGAAAGCCCGTACGACCGCATCAAGCACACAACCATCCCGTGCTCCACCTCCCTGAGAAAGTCTTCGCTCTCAACTGTTAGCGTCCATCGTTTTGAAATTTTTACTGTGCACGTAGACGGGAAACCGTAAACGTTTCGTATGCTCACTCAACTGTACTGCGTTTCTGCTTTTTGTCAAATTGTGTACGTAGCTAATTGTCCAAATTTACAAGCTGCCACCTGTACTCTGTCTCATATAACAATAACTGGTTTGGCCATGCAGCTTAGGAGAAGTAAAGCAGCCTTGCTTGTGCTGTAGGCAAAGGCAGCGATGCTGCAAACCACACTGAAAGAGAGATCGGAAAAAAAAAAACAGTAGACATACGCACTGCTCCGGCCATGCGAGTCTCTGCCGTGCGATTTTCAGGCTGTCAAGGGCACTACAAGTCTGTTGGACTGAGCCGAGCGGGACAGTCAGCGCGCAAGTTATTTTAGTGGTTTGAGTGAATATTTTAGTGGTTCGCTTAAATTATTAAAACGCACGAGCTACCTGCTTAGGTACTTTTCCCTGTTCGTGGTCATTGTGTAATGCTCTGCATTAGCATAATAGAGTATATTTAATTCTGCTTCACTGTTGTCATAAAATACAGCTATATGCATCTGGAAATACAGTATATGCTGCCAAAAGAAATGTTCACATTAATTATGAAGCAATACATACATTCCCAACCCCCACCCCATCCCAGATAGACAGTTTTGAAAATAGTGCCTTTGGACTGGGAATTACATGCTGACATGACAGGTTTTACATCGTAGATAGTTCACTGTATTACACGCCAGATTGTCATTGTCGCACTTTTACGGCACTCTATCAACCCCCACAAATGGGTTCTGGAGTTTTCCTTTCCACAGCGAAGCATGCTATTACTTCTGCATGAGTGCATGTGGACCGCTGTCCGCTCTGATGCTGAGAGGACGCAGGTACTGGAAACAGAACGACATGCTAGACTGTGCAGTTTGGTTTCTGTTACGCCCGTACCCACAGAAACGCTCCCTCGTTCAAACGCTCGTTTGTGTCTGTTTCCCATGCATGCCTTGTGCGTGTCCACTGTTAAAACTCATTGCACCTTCTGCAGCGTTTTAAATGATTTGCTGTTGCCCACACAAGTAAACAGAAAATGTCAATAAAGTTTAATGAGTGTCGTAATGTTTTTTGGCTTTATTGTGTCATCGTTTTTTTCCCCATGTCGAAAACTTGATACTTTAAAGTATGGCATGGGAATAATTCTGTCCTTTTAACGCAGAGGTATTATACCTTTAAATATAATCCAAATGTATTATTTTTCTCACAATTATGTGGCACATCAGGTTAAAAAAAAACCTGTGACAGGTTGGTCAGAGCACATCTCCCCAGGAAAAAGATACATTTGGGGGTCAGTTTCTCATGCGTTACAAAGTAAATGGGTTACAGGCTTGTTTAAAGTCTATAAGAAAGCACTGAATTTCTCTGTCAGACGTTTGTTGGAACAGTGATGCTGTGCTGCAGTCAGCATCCTGAACAGGAGAGCATCCTGTGCTGCTGTCTGGCTTTGTGTTAAGCACTAACACGGCAGTGTTTGGGCTCTGCATACACACTGTAGAACATGCTTCAGAAGGCAGGCCGTAGCAGGTGGGTTGTCAGGCACTTTAACATGAAGCGTTTGGAATAGTGCTGGCAATTGTCTTCATTTTTTATTGGCTCGTTTACCTGTGGATCTGAAGGGCCATGATGCTTTTAGGCAGATTTTCAGGTCAAGCAGGACATCTAGACTTAGTACCGCCTTTGGAAAAACCAACCAAAGCTGAATACATTGAAGGGATGTTATATGATTTATATGTTAGATGATCAAATAGGAAGAGGAAATGAATTAACCTGGTGATGGTCACATTAAAACACTTTGTGAGGTTTCCTCAATAAAAAGTATTTTTTTTTTTTTTTTTTGCTCTTAACTGTCACATTTAACTCACTAGAACAATGTGCTTAAGTGATATTCCTCCTACACGTTCTCATTACATTGCATTGAAGGGAGCACAAAGCAAGTCCGGATAACAGTATTTCCCTTGTGAGAAAAGTGTATTCTCTCAAAACATATTGAGGTATTATCAGCTAAAATGCGCTCTGCAATTTCACATTGGTATTAAATTTGGGAAGGTTTGTGTTATTGCTGAAGACCCACCTCAGAGCGGTGTCCATGCGGAGTGGGGTATGAGTCACGATTTGGAGGAGGTCATGAGTTCCCAGCCAGTGTCCTGTGAGACTGCGCACTGCAGTGTGGAATTGTGCAGTGTACCGTGGCAGTTAGAGACATACACCCGTACTTTCAAAGCAGCAGCCCAGCAGTGTAAAAACGTACATGAATCCACTGATTCATCCTGGATAACAGAGCTCTCAATACCTGCCAGAGGTCTATACTGGCAGCACATTAATGATATGTGAGGAGGAAAGAACCACAAAGCAATGCACATTGTGTGTTATTGTTCAGCAGCCACAATCTTTTTTTTTTTTTTTTGGGGGGGGGGGGGGGGGGGGGGGTTGGGAATGTAGAAAAAAAAAAAAAAAGGAAAAAATTTTAAAAAAAATTTGTTTTGTGTTTGGGGCCGTTAAAAATT